>JAJIBD010006021.1:0-100000 GCA_021461705.1 Cryptotis parvus
GACTGGATCCCACGGAATGTCAAAAGATCACGTGGCCACCCACCCACAAGATTTCCTTTTTCCTCAGACTTCCTTGTCAAGACCCTGAAGGAACAGTTTGAGGCTCTTCATATTCCTGAATCAACCAGATGCCATTGGGCTACAATGGCACGTGATAGGGTTCAATGGAAATGTTACTGGCGCCTGCTCGAGCAAATCAATGAATAACGGGATTCAAGTGATCAAGTGATCAAGTGATCAAGTGAAGCATGACATAGAAACAACTTCTAGGTTTGAATAAATGCAAATTAAGAAATAAAATTTAGCATACAATGTTTTAAATACTAAGTATATAGCTAAAGCGCCTGCCTTATAAGCATGAGACCCTAAGTTGGATCTCTGGCTCCAAAGCTTTGTTGTTGGTGCTTAACAGCCCTGAAAGTTGTTATGTGTGATCCCCTGGCACTACCATTTATTTCCAACCTAATCACAACTCAGTAAGGAGTCTTATACTCCTTACTTACCACCACATCTAAGGGATTTTCCATCCCTCCTTTATGTCCCTCCCACCCCCACAACCCCAGTGAAAATCACAACTAAAAAGGATGAGCAGGGCTGGAGAGACAGTACAGTACTTAAGGCACTTGTCTTTCATGTAGACCCTGGTTTGATCCCTGGCACTGTATATGGTTCCCCATACTGCCAGGAGCGACAACTGAGCACAGATCCAGGAATAGATTAGTTTCCCCTACAGAAACTAGTGAGAAAAATGAAACCTTCAACAGTAGCATCAAAAATAACAGCCAATTCTAAAAACCACATTGTTTGAATGTCTAAAAAGGGTTAGTCTCTGAGAAAAGGAGTATTGCTAGAACTGGGAAATGCCAGGTTCCCTTTCATGGGCAGGATGTGACTTGGCTGCAGGAGAAAGTTTGATGGAAAGAACATGGAAACACAAACAATAATAGATCAATAGGGCACTAAATGTGGCGCAGGTGCTAGAGTGCATGTGTCTGCTCAAGGATCACATCTGGTGCCGCTCTGGGGATAGAACCCAGGACAGCCATGTGTAAGGCAAGACCTTTCTTGCTGTGCTATAGCTTCGCACCCCCTCCCCCCAGAACACACATTTGAAGCTGGGATCCCTTCCTTCACAAGCTCCATTTCCTGCCTCTCCTGTAACACACCCTCCCCCCCATCTGTGGCGAGGGAGTGATTCACAAGCGTGCAGTAAATTCAAGATCTTACAAATGCTGAGGCCCGAGAGATCATACAGTGACCAAGCACTTGCTTTGCACGTGACCTACCTGGGTTAAATTCCTTGGGACCTTTATGGGCCCCAAAGCACCCCCAGAAGGATCCCTGAGTACCACCGTGTGTAATCCAAAAACAACAAAGAAAAAGGAATTTTGGGGACCAGAGAAACAATACTGCCAACAGGGTGCTTATCTTGCACATAGTCCATCCGGGTTCAATCCCTGGCGCGCCTATAGTAAGGCAGCCCAAAAAGTACCACAGGGGGACACTTGGCAGAGAAAACTAGCACCTACGCTAGCTTTTTTTTTTTTTTTTTTTTTTTTGAGAACTTCGGGTGGGGACAGGAGATCCTGGGGAGACGAGGCCCTGACTGGTTTCAGCCGAGGACAAAGAGCCTTGCAGTGGGAGCACCTCCACCACAGCCGCTGCAGAAAGCCACTCGGGGGGCGCCGACCACAGACGCTGCCCAAAGCCACTCAGGGCTACCTATTGCGCAGGCTCGAGGCCCAGACGCCTGCCCATTGGCGGGTTGGCCCAGCTGACCCGCCCCTGGATCTGTCTCTCAATCCCACTTCCGCTTCCGGACGCGGGCTGAAGGGGCAGGCGGCTCGGGGGTCAGACGAGGGGCTGTGCATGCCTGGTGGCGTGAGAAGGCTTCGCGCCCCAGTAGACTCCCTGCGAGAGGGCGTGTCAGCCCCAGCGGGTAGGGAGAGCAGCCTAGGGCAGATGCGGAGGCCTCCGCTTCCGTCAGGTCCCAGCGCGACAGCCGTGGGGCGCGAAGGTGAAGCACGAGGCCCAAGGAAGCAGGGCCGCCGGCCAGGAGCTGAGCCAGGCGGGAGGCAGTGGCCCTGAGGCTGTGGGGCACAAGGAGGGCAGGCAAAAGAAAAGAATGGTGGACCTGGTGTCCAGGAGAGAAGAGGTTAAAAAGTGAAGAAAAGTCCGGTGAGGCGACCGGGACCAGGAAGGCAGCAAGGTGTCGAGTGGAGGGGTCTGGAGGTCTGATGGGCCCCCCTCGGACCCGTCGAAGCTACGGGGCTTAGACGCTGCGAAGGAGGCGGGCTCCGCTTGCAATCCGGAAGACACAGTAAGAAAGCGCGCGAGTCTCACCTTTTTAGCCCTTTTAGCTTTCCCACTGCAGCCTGCCTTCCAAACCCTGTCACGACTTTTAGCTTTAAGTGGTGTGAGTTTGTTTTAATCAGCTGATGCTTATGTTTGGCCAGAAGGGGGTGGGGGAATGAGCAAAAGAAACCCCTGCAGATTCCCTTACCAGAGCATTCTCTTAAAATTCTTTAACCCTGGGACTGGGCCTATAGTTCTGCAGGTAAGGCATTTGCCTTGCAAGCTACCAACCCGCATTTGATCCCCAGCACCCTATATGGTCTCCCAGACTCAGCTAGGAGTGATTCCTTAGCACTGCCAGGTGTGGTCCAAAAAACAAAAGGAAAAGGTTGCCCCCCCACACACACACACACACATCCCTTGGTAAGAATTACTAAAATAGAAATTCCTACTAATGATCCATTTTGGCCAGTATGAAATGATGTTGATAGAATTTAGCTGCCTTAGAATATGTACATCTTTATATGTAGCTCCTTATCAAATTAGGTCTTTCGTTTAAACACAAATGCATATTTCCATGCAGCTATTCAGGGAAATAACAGTGGATGGCTTCACAATTTTTTCTTTTAAGGTGTATTTTTCTTCTCAATATAAAATGTTTTCTGGTATGTTTTGTTGTTTTGATCAGCCAAGGAAAAAGAAAAATTACTGAAGCCTCAAGTGATGATCCACAGCCAGGGATTGACCTGGTAAGAAAGGAATCATTAACCAGTTCGGAATCTTTCCAAACAGTAGAGTGCAGTGAATTTCAAAGTAAGGCTTTCTTGCAATCTTTGGGTAAGGAAGGTTTTGTAGAAGGTATTAAAAAGAAGAATTCGAATTAAAAAACTTAAAAACTTAGAAAGCCCATCTCTCAAAGTGACGGGAAATAAGACTACACAAAATATTAAGGTTAAGTTTCAAGATGAACTTTACAAGAATACGCCACAATATTCTTGTAATAGCTTGTCACCTGGAATAGAAAATAATTCTCTTTCAAAATTACATGATTACAATTGTTTTCCCCCATTCCAAGGATTCTAATGATGAAAGCAGTCTTGCATATAAACCTGATGGTGGATGCATGAAAGTACCAGAAAACTCGAAGTTAAAGGAAGAAAATCTTAGGAGTCTTGCATATGAGAGTAACACAAATAATATTTTTCACCCTATTAAAATTGAGGAAAATTTATTTGGAATACATAAGTCACTGACTGAAGAAACTGATTTATATCAAAGTAAAAATAATGGCTTGCTTTCCTGCTTTCAAAGTGAAAAAAACAAATATCCAGTAGAGGAGAACAATGTTTGGGGTAAATCCAGGAAAAGAAAATTGTCTGAAAAAAGGAGATGAAATGGTTGCTGAGATGAACTTACCTAATGTGTATAACAAGTCAGAATTGGTATTATATGAAAATAAAGCAGACACAGAGTGTAAAGAAGCAAAGGTTTTAGAAGCTAAGAAAAGTCCTTTAAAAGTTTTCAGAAAGTTAAACCATAATATATCCCCTCTAACGGATCATTTAGTAAATGTTACAGAAACAGTAGAAAACAAAAGTCCTGAACATCATATAAATGCTACATTTCAGAAAACCCTTGGACCAATTTTGAAAGAAGAAACAAAGGATGCTTTAGAGCCCAAAGACTGTAAAAGCATGGAAACAGAAGAGTATTTTCAGTCAGTGAGAAGCTCAATAATGAAATTACCCAGTGATTGCCATCCTGTTGAAAAGAGATCTTCACGGGAAGATGTGAGAAATGAAGCCGAAGAATTCAAGTTAAGCTGTCGCAGAACAATACCAATGACTGGTAAAAGAATTTGGCCTTGTTATTCGTGTGCTAGAGTAACTGCCAGGTGTTGGAAAAAGGCTTCCTTGCCAGAATCAAATTGCTTTCAGGAAAGTTTGAGACAGGATGATTTTCTTAAACACCAAACAAACCAAACTCATGTAAATGAATCCAAATCATCGTTCCAAAGTTCTATAATAGAAACAAACAATGAATCTTTAAGTACAGAAAAATTAGATTCTGATTTAAATTCCTTGTCTTCAGTTTCTGCAGTTAAGCCCACTGTAATTAATAAAAAGGAACCTATAAACAATGACAGTAAAAGATGACCTCAGAGGAACAGAATAGAGGTAGGTCAGAGGTAGTTACTACCACTGAAGATAATCAGTGTAGTGTGAGTCAAAGCTTAACAGGAAGTAGA
The DNA here is from genome assembly GCA_021461705.1 of Cryptotis parvus. NCBI lineage: Eukaryota > Metazoa > Chordata > Mammalia > Eulipotyphla > Soricidae > Cryptotis > Cryptotis parvus. The sequence continues at coordinate 4,544 of JAJIBD010006021.1, forward strand.
AAAAAGATAGGGGAAATTTAACAAAACTTCACTTGACTTCGCAGGATGTCCAGGAAGCGAATAACTCTACAGGCAAAACTATAAATCGAAAAACATGCATTGCTAAGCAAACACTTGTGCCAGATTTGGTTAAGATACTGAACACAGGACGTCTGACTAATTTTAAAATTCCTTTACTTAAGAATAAGACAGAAAAAAAGAAAAGCTCTAAATGCCAAGTCATCGGAGAGAGAAGCATATAGTCCCCTAGAGCTTCTTGATAATTTATCTGGAGCAGAGATCAGACAGAATAGGAATAAAGAAAACACTTCTACAGTAACTTCAGGATCTCAACCATTGAGCATACAAAATAGTATATCTCCAGTGCAAGCTTATTCTAATTCATACTACAGTAAGAATTCTTGTGGTATTTCACCAGGCTTTTAAAGCAAGGCAATGATGATAAACCCTCTAATCAAATATTTGAACCAGGCAATATTATTTCTCATAAGGAAGCTATTTCTTTCACAGTTGAAAATAATACTTTCTCTTATAATCCTGGGTGTATAGAGAAACATTCTTCCTTCTGCTCTGATGAACAAGAAACATTTGAACCAGTTTCCTCTGAAGTTAGTGGTAGAAAAATGACTCAGAACTTTTCAGAAATCAAAGTGGAATTTCCAGATATTCTTAAAGCATATGAAGATGATGTCCTCTTAATTGATGTTATTCAAGATGACCCAGACCTCTTTGGAGTCTCTACTGAAGGGGAACTCTCACTTACTTCAGATGTCCCCATGATAAACCAGGAATGCAATGTTGCCAGAGAGCATCGTTCAGCAGACTCCAAACACATGGAACTTCCAGGAAAAAAAGAGCCACGTGATGACTTAAGGTATGCATATTCAAGTATACCTTCCTGGTGTAAATATTAGGGGTTTCAAAAACACTTTTCTTTCTTATCACTGATTCATTCAGTGATTTTTGAAGCTCCATTTTTAAAAAATACAGTTAATTATTACAGCATATTGCATGTAAGATCTATAAATGTCATACTAAAATTTAGAGTTAAATTAGCAATTTATAGTATGTATAGATGTACATGTCTTGAATATTAATGGAGCAAGTAAGCTGTTCAGATTTTTAAATAGTTTATAGGGATCTTTTTATGTTGACATTGCTTCTTTTATAAATCAGATTTATTTTTGTTTTTAATTATAACTATGCAGCTATGTTTCAGCCAAGTTATTAAAAACAGTGCCACATATTTTAACACATTTTCTGTGGCTTTTTCATTATGTACTTAATTTTTCAGAGAACAGAGAAGCCTTGGAAAAATTTATTTGATGTAATTGGATCTTGAGGAGAATCTAAAACCAATTTTAAGAGGAAAGCAACATACATTTTGTGTGCTGGTTTTACTTTTAATTGTATGGTGATGATTTTCAATGACTTTAGCTCCCAAATAGGGCAAGTTTGCCTAAGGCAGTTATTAATGGAACCAGGTATTAATCTCAGACTCAGAAGCTTGATCTGTTCTGGTAATCCCGATTTTACTTTATTCCCATTTTACTAAATTTCTATAATTCTTCCAGCTCCAGTTCATATTTGTAGAATACTTGAATATTGAAATACTTTGCAGCCAAAGAAGACATGAAAACGCTTCTTTAAAACTTAATGACATTTAAATTCTCTCATATTTATAAATTTTAGTTTTATATTATTCTTGATGTTCTTGGTATAACAAGAACTTGTAACTTTCTACCAAATAGAATTCCTTCAATATTATCAAGGGAAGAGCTAGAGTTTTCTATGTTTAACAATATCATTAATACAGAAGCGTGGCAACCTGTCCATTTTGAAGATGTAAAGAGAACTCCTTGTCACTTGTCCTAGGTTCCATTGCTAAGAATCTGTATTTAAATCCAGACCTGGGAGTCAGAGAAATAGTACTTACCTAGCTTACTTACTCCAGTCCTGTGCTGTTTATAGTCCCTCCAGCATTGCCAGGATGGCCCCAAACAGAGAAAAAATGAAAACAAGCTTTTATAGTCTGACCTGAATTTCAAACCTTATTGCCACCTAATAGGTACATTTTTTACAAATTATATTCTTATATGTAAAGAAAGAAATATTCTTACCTGAGGTTGGTAAGGATTAAACCTAAGAATTATTGGGAAAGATTGGGTATGATACTGAGAGAAGGAGTAGTTAGAACTCAGTAAAGGTAGTTGCAGATGTTTTTCCTTTAAAGAATACAAAGGTAAATTAGAGGAAAGTCTGAATCAAGAGCAAGCATTTATTTACTGACAAGGTGTTGATGGTATACTACAGTCAAAGATAGACATAAATATCAATTGAGCAAGTTCATTTTTTGGAGTAATAGCTGTGTTCTTGCCATTAAATGGTGAAAGAAGGAAATCCACAGTCACAGATTACAAATTGCTAAGAATTTGTATGCTCCATCCCACATATTTTTCTAAGTAGATATATGAATGTAATTTTAGAAAAAAATCAGATCATGCCATATTTTAGTTAAAACATTAAGCCATTATCCTTAACTAGGGAGTAGGAGGATCAAAGTAAAATTAAGGGAAACGTTGAATCCATATACTTCTTTACTAAAAAGAAATTAGTTCCTGAAAGTTTCTCTCAGTAAAATTACTTAAACGTTAAGTTTCCTTATCATGACTTCTGCAACTTACGCTTTAACTTCAGGTAGCAGCAGACTGTTCTGTATTTAAGTTGATTTAGTTCTTGCCACCAGTTCTCTTTACTTTCCTCCTGATTATGTTGGTTCAGTTCTTAATTGGCTAGATTTCAGAGCAACTTTATTTTTTGCAAAAGGGTTTGATTATTGTGTTCTCTAAGATTTTGGATACATAAAAATGACTATTGTCCAAGAGCAAATGGAATATAAAATCTTTTTTCTACATTTTCATCCTCACAATTATGTATAGTTCCTCCCTGTTTTTTGACTGAGGTTAAATGAATTCTTCAATGCTTATCTCAAAATTATGGGTTTTCCCCCTTCTTACTCTCTGTTCTTGGATTGCTAATTACATATCCATCTTTCCTGGACAAGGGGACCATTTCGATTTGTAGTGTCAAATTTATTTTAAATTTTCTACTGTTGTCTTTAAGCTTCATTTTTTTTTCCGATGTACTGATTATACTTTTCTCAACTTCTTTCTTTTATCTGTGCCTGAAGTTTTGTTTTCAAATAACTGGAAATTTTCTTCCTTTTTAATTTTGTAGTATTGTTACTATTTTTATTTTCAGTTTGTCAGCCACAAGCTTTATTTATTGATCTTCTTTATTTTTCAAAGAGCCAGTTCTTGGTTTCATGATGTTCTGGATTATTTTTTGGGATTGCAGTTCATGAGTTTCTACTCTAAATTTTATTCTTTCCTTCCTCCTACCTAGTTTGAGCTCCGTTTGTTGATCATTATCCAGTTTCTTTAGTTGTCTAGTAAAGTTATTTATGTGGGCCCTCTCTTCTTTTCTAATGAATGCATGCATAGCAATGCACCTTTCTCTTAGCTGTGCCTTCCCTGTTTCTCACAAGTTCTGGTAGGTAGTGTCCTCATTCTCATTTGTTCCCTGAATCTTTCAATTCCCTCTTTTACTTGTTCTCTGACACATTGGTGGTTCGGTAAGGAGCTATTTAATTTCCAGGTATTTGAGTCATTTCTCCATTTCTGACTGTGATTAACTTCTACTTTCAGTGTACCATGGTTTTAAAAGATAGTTGATATGATTTCCATGCTCTTGGTTTTGTGCAGCTATATTTTGTGTCCCCGCGTATGGTCTGTCTTGGAGAATTCCCATGTGCATTGAGAATGTGTATTTGGCCTTTGAGGGAAGGCTATATATTTTATACACATACTAATATTAACTCCTTCTCTTCCATTTCTTCCCTCAAATATTTTTCTGCTAAGCTTTAGTTGATTCTTCAAGAGTAACAAAGCAGCATTGAAATCTCCAGCTACTCCTGTGTTGATGTCAATGTCTTTCTGCAATATTAGCAGTTGTTTTAAAGTATTTTGCTGGTCCCCATTAGGTGTATATACATATAGGAGTGTGAGTTCTTCCTAATTTGCATATCCCTTGATCATTAAGAAATGCCCTTTGCTGTAAAAAACTTTCTAAAGTCTATCTTGTCTGATGCTAGTGTGGCCAACCTAGCCATTTTGAGGGGGTTGTTTGCTTAAAGAATTGTCTTCCAACCTTATACTTTGAGTCTGTGTTACTGAAATGTGTTTCTTTAAGACGCAGTCTGTTAGGGCTGGAGTGATAGCACAGCGGGTAGGGCATTTGCCTTGCACACGGCCGACCAGGGTTCGATCCCCAGAATCCCCGAGCACCACCAGGAGTAATTCCTGAGCGAAGAGCCGGGAGTAACCTCTGAGCATTGCCGGGTGTGACCCGCCCCAAAAAGAGGGGAAAAAAGCAGACTATTGTGTTCTAATTTCCTAATCCATCATACCATTTTCTATCCCTTAATTGGTGCATTTAGCCCATTGACATTGAGAGAGGTTATTGTTAAAGAGTTTTATGTCATCTTTCTGTAGAAGTTTGTTATATTTGTGGGACCTGTCTTGTCTTAGAGTAGCCCATTTAGTTTTTGTAACACTGGTATTGAGTCTATGAAGTTCCTGAGTTGTTTGTGAAGCTGTGTATTGTTCCTTCAGATCTGAACGAGAATCTGACTGGGCAAAGTATTGGTGATGCATTCATTTCATTGAGTTTTTTTTTCTGCTATATCCCATCACTGTTTTCAGGCCTAGAGCAGTTTGTCTGATAAGTATGCTTATCATATCCCTAAGGACTCTCCTTTGCATATAACCTCTGATTTTACTGCTTTCAGTATTCTAACTCTCTATGATATTTGTCATTCTGATTCGGATGTGTTTTGAACTATTTTTATTTGTATTTCTTTTTAGCTAACAGCCTTCAGGTGTCCTGGACCTGGGTGCATTCACTCTTCATGAAGTGAACAACTTCTCAACAATGATGTCTTTGACTGTTGCTTCTTCATCAGGGTTCTTTCTGCCCCTCTGGGACCCAGATAATTCTTATGTTGTTCCTCTTGAATCCGTCCCAAAAGTTTTCTTGTCATCTATTTGTTTATTTTGAATCCTTTTCTTTCCATCTTCTGCTGTTGTCTGGAGATTTTCTGCACCTTATTTTGGAGCTCTCTGATTTTTTTTCTTCAGCAGCTGTTATTCTGCTGCTGAGGCCACCCAGCGAAGTTTTCATTTCACCTACCAAGCTTTTCAGATCTGTCATTTCTATTTGTAGTTTCCATATTTCTTCTTTCATATCTTCTTGTGTTTTTAAGTGGTCTGATCCATTGTTTCTTTGAGCCTCTTATACATCCTCAACAATTCCTCTCTAAATTCCTTCTCAGAGAGGTTTTATAGCTATCACTTGTATCACTTGTCTTTCCGTTGTTTATCCATTTGCTCAAGTGGGCGCCAGTAACATCTCCATTTGTTGGGACTGAGGTCCATTGTTAACTGTTTTTGGCATATCGAATACACCACAGGTAGCTTGCCAGGCTCTGCTGTGGCTCTGGGTTCATCCCAGGGAGCCCAGTCTTCTATGTCAGATCATCAACCATCTAGGGCCCATGGGGCAGAGCCCTGGGTGTAGACAAGCCTGTCTCCTGTCTGCCACCTTCTGACACAGCCACACCTGCAACACTTCGAGGGGCAAGTTTTATAGCTAATCATTACTAATTGAGTTATCTGAGATAATATCTTCACTCACTGAGCCTAGTGGAGTTCTGTGTTGCTTTACCACTTTGATCTTTGCAGGCTAGAGTCATTTCTTGTGTGTTGTAGTGTGGTTAGGTACCTACAGTTAGGAATTCTTAGTATGTTTACAGTGAGTTATGGAGAGGTGAAGAAATGCCTTCAGTATTCTCTTCACAGAGTGTATGTAAAGGGGATTCCTGACCGAGGGGGTGTGCAAAATGGAGATACTGAGTATCACTTGTATCACTTGACTTCCCGTTGTTCATCGATTTGTTTGAGTGGGCGCCAGTAACGTCTCCATTTGTTGGGAATGAGGTCCATTATTGTTACTATTTTTGGCATATTGAATACACCACGGGCAGCTTGCCAGGCTCTGCCGTGGCTCTGGGTTCATCCCAGGAGGCCCAGTCTGTCTTTTTCTATGTCAGACCATCAACCATCTAGGGCCCAAAGGGGCTGAGCCCAGGGTGTAGAAAAGCCTGTCTCCTGTCTGCCACCTGCTGACGCAGCAGCCGGGCACCTGCTGCACCTCAAGGGGCAGGGAGCTACTGAGTAACAAGCTTAAAACTTCTTATGCTAGTATTTATTCTGGGCAGTGATCTCCAAATCATTTTGTCATTATCTACAGTAAATATTCATATTATTTTGTCAGGAACTTATAAATATATAAAATATTTACTGCCAATTTTTTATTATGGGTAATGTAAATATATATACATATTTTTATTTTAAATAGATACATATATACTTAAAATTCTGCTTGGGAACCTCTAAGGAAATGTCATCACTGTACTGAAAGTTTCTCTAAAACAGAGAAACATTATAATCTGTGTAATTCTTCAGAGTACGCTTAAGTATGTTATTCTTGTTTGTTCAGTTCTCTTTTGTTTCTCTATACATCTACAGACTCAACAGAGTGTGTTTAATTTTTGTACCTTCTGCCCTTCATCTTCCCCCTTTCTACATTGTTGTAACTTCATACTCTAATGCGGAACTGTAAAATCTGAATTTTAACCATTGTGTTAAATTAAAAATTAAGTTTTACAGAATGCATTTGCAGTTTTACCTTGTTATAAGTTATTCGTAATACAAGGCTTATAGATAAATTGTACCAGCAGTATTTAATATACATTCTTAATAGTTTGATGTTAAAGTCATGCACTTTGTATATTTCAGAAATAATCTGTCAAGAATTATACTTGTTCATGAATGGAAGTTTCAGAATAATGAGAAATAACATTTCTTCTTAATTTCTTGAGCCCTGTTCATGTTATTACCTTTATGTGTCTCACATTTCCCCCCTTTCTTTCAGTTCTCACTGCTACTATCTTACTCATCCTTCTCCTAGATTATGATAAGGTCCTAGTTAATATTTTTGAACAATCAGTATGTCCTCTATCACAGTAATAATTTGAAATGGAAATTGATCTGCCACTGACTACTTATAGTGCCTTAATGGATTTCAGCCACCTGAAGATAGAGCCTAAATTTCTTGGCATGGCTTTTTGATTTTTTGATTTTTATTTTTAAGCATTTTATTATACCACCATGAGATATACAATTATAAAGATGTTCATAAGATGTTCATATTTTGGTTTCGGTCATACAGTGTTCCAGCATCCATCCCTCCACCAGTGCCCATTTCTCACCACCAATGTCCCCGATTCTCTCCCCACTCCCCTAGCCTGCCTCCATGGCAGTTTCTTTATTTCTTTCCCTTTCTATCTCTTTCTCTTTTCCTTCCCTTCCACATTATGGATTACAATACATACATTAAGAAGTTGTCATGTGTATCTTGTTGCCTGTATTTAATGCTCAGTTCTAGGCTGGTGTTAGCACTTTCAACAATTATTAGCACACTGTTCCATTCTCTGTCTTACCTACCCCCCCACCCCCTCTCCGGCAAGCGCCCACCGCTTCCTCGCCCGATAATTTCCACCTTTGACAAGACCTCCTGATCCATGCTTCACCTGACCTTGGATATTGATATCATAATATGTACTTATATATATATATATATATATATATATATATTTATGTCATGCAAATAAATGCAGTCATTCTATATCTGTCTCTCTCCTGGCATTGATTTTTTAAGACTTTCAGTGGATCTGCATCCATTCTCTTGACAATTATGATCACTGTCACTATCACAATCCTCCCGTTGATCATCTATTTGCTAGAGCGGGCACCAGTAATATCTCCATATGTCCTGTCTCATGCTAGTAGACCCAAGGGCATCTATTCGCTCCAGGAACATAAAGAGCTAAAACCATTATATTAGGTCATGGGAATGAACTAATATAATTGTTACTGGTATTTGGCTTATCAGATAAAACAGGGCAGCTTGCCAGGCTTGCCATGCAGGTGGCATACCCTTGTAGTCACCTCTATATAAATGAACCGGGCTGTGATAGGCTGTCGCTGGGTGGAGTTCTGATGAGAGGGAAGTCTGGATGTGGAAAATGGCGGCCCGATGGAGTAGGGGTGGGGGGGGGGTCATCTGTCTTGTTGTGCGGCTCTGCTGGGGTGGCGGGCAAGGGCTAGAACCTGCCATCCCTCCCTGGGCGCTCGTGAGCGGCTGGGCACAGGGAGAGCAAGGAGCAGCTCTGCCCTCATGTCTGTAAGTCTCTGGTTCAGCATACCTGGGCCGGATTGAAAAAAAAAAAAAAACTGCTGCAGGGTGGAACTCGATGAGACGGACTGTCCCAGGCTGTCGCTGGGTGGAGTTCTGATGAGAGGGAAGTCCCTGAGCATTGTCAGGAGTAATTCCTGAGTGCAGAGCCAGGAGTAACCTCTGAGCATTGCCAGGATGAACCCCTTTCAGATACAGATGCTTGTGGAAGTGTGAGTCAGGCAGAAAGTGCTGACATGTCCCGTTGGCCGTGTTCATGCTCAGAACACAATATTGTGCAAAATTAGACAACAGCTAGTCCTGCTACCCCCTTTCTCGGCATCCTCGGTTCTCACAGCAGCCTAGACTCACCAGAGCCCAGATGGAAAGGGCAGTTTTTCCCGAACCTTTGTGCTGCGGAGTGTGTTAGCCGGTTGCCCGGACTCCGGGAAGCCGCGGCCACACAGGTTTCTGATCAGGCATCACGCACGGCATCTCATGACGACAACTCTGATATTGGGGTGAAAATTGTGATGAAAGGCTAATAAAAGATAATTCCATCAAGTAGTTCAGTATGTCCACAATGTCATATACTTGGAGTCTTTTTGTATATATTTCTATCTGGAAGTTTCTTCTCATTCAGTTACCATTCAAATCACACCTGAAATGTTGTTTATATGGTCTTGCTCCAATAGTTTTCCTGGTATTTTAGTATATTGTATATGTTTGTGAACATACTCCTGAGTTCTAGAAAGGAAAGCTATCTTTATTTGGGTCTTCTCTGTACCTGGACATTGTTCTCAAGGAAGTTTTAGACTATCAATAGAGGCAAATTCACATTTAATTGTCACACTGAAATGGAGATATTCCAGATGTATCTAGAGAAGTATGAATTGAGGAAGGTTTGCAAATGTATGGTTTGCGTGGCGGTGAGGTTGTTGTGTTTTCTTCTTTTTTTGGAGGCCACACCTGACAGTGCTCAGGCAGTGATCTCCAAATCTTTTTGTCATTATCTACAGTAAAGATTCATATTATTTTATCAGGAACTTATAAATATATAAAGTATTTTTATATTAAAGTCTTTCTAAGACTCATGTTGGGGAAACATACTTTGTTTTCCAATGACTTCAAAGGATATACAAATGTTTTATGTAATGCAATGGAATACTATGCAGCTGTTAGGAAAAATGAAGTTATGAAATTTACCTATAAATAGATGGACATGGAAAGGATCATGTTGAGTGAAATTAGTCAGAAGGAAAGAGAGAGAGATAGAATGACTACATTTATTTGCATGACATAAATATATATATATATATATATATATATATATATATATACATATTATGATACCAAAATCCAAGGTCAGGTGAAACGTGGATCAGGAGGTCTTACCAAAAGTGGAAATTATCACAAACATATTGAAGTCAGGTTAGGTAAGACAGAGAAGGGAACATGTGCGAATAAATGTCGAAAGGGCTAACGCCAACCTAGAACTGATCATTAAATACAGGCCAAAAAAATGCACATGATGGCCTCTAAGTGTATGTATGCAATTCACAATATGTAAGAGAAGGAAAAGAGAGAGGGAGTGAGAAAAGAGATAAAGAACCTGCCATGGAGGCGGGCTATGGGAGGGGTAGGGAATTGGGGACATTGGTGGTGGGAAATGGGCACTGGTGGAGGCGGGTGCTGGAACATTATGTGACCGAAACCTCCAAACATGAACAACGTTGTAACTGTATATCTCACGGTGGTATAAAAAAATATTAATTAAAAAAAAGAAAGAAATGTTGAAATAAAAGAAGGGGAAAATGTTTTGTGTAATGTGCTAGCAATGTTTTGTTTAATTTTCTTCTGGCTAGGAAATAATTATGAACCAATGGTAGTTGAGAGCTAAAAATATAAAATTTAATGAAACCACTTGTCAGGGTCCACAGATGTAGCTTATTCGTATGACACATGCCTCCTTTGTGTAAGGCATTACTGGTATTCCCCTCAAAAATAGACTACTAAATAAGTGATAGGATTGCACGTATTCCCTATATTTCCATATATTTAAACTTTGCTAATTTAAGGAAATGGAATTTTTATGTTTTATTTTAATATTTCATGTGAATGTTATTTTTATTTGTTGAACTTATAGCTGTTGACATTAAGAATATTTTACCTCATTTAAACCTCACAGTAGCCTTGTATCTAGGTAGTAATCTTATTTTCCTGATCTGGTAAAGCTCAAAAAAAATTCAAATAATTTTTCTACAGCTTATACAGTAAGTGACAAAGCAGTATTTAAACCCAGTTTGTTCTAATTCTATTTCTCCATAGTCTTACCCTGCCTGACCGCTCCGGCGTTCTTCTTCTCCATAGTCTTACCCTTTACATCTTAAGCTTCTTCAGACTACCAAAAACAGAGCCACCTTTTTATAATTGCAGGAAGATATGCACTCACATGCTTGAGCAAAGAAGTTAAACACCATGCTGTATTGATGTAATACTTTAAAAAAAATTTAATGCTGACATATGTCATTAGCCTTTCTCTGAATAACAAAGTTTAGTGGCTGCAATCCCTAACAAGGCACAGGTGATTAAGAGTCTGTGTGTGTATATTGAGTTCTAAGTTCTAATATATACTGACCTTGGGGAAGTGATGACACATATTTAGCTATGTTATATCCATCGGCTCCTAGTAGTATTCACTAAGGTCTAGAGAAGTGATTAGTTCTGTGTTGAATATGTTATAATGTTCTAGCCCTGTTTGTTTGTAATAGAGAACTTCCTGGACTGAATCCTGAATTGATGAAGTCAGAAGGTTGTGCTCCCTTGTCAACAGGTAATAGTTAACATTTTCAAAATTTTAGGTATCTTTACTCAGGCATAATAAAAATCACATTATTAAACACTTTTTACATTATTATACATGTTTCATCATTTTATTTTTCTCATTTCTGGTTGATTAACAGATCAAATGTTTAAATGCTTTGATTATTTTACAGATATCTTTTTTGACTTTATAAAAGATAATTGACCTTAGCAATTTGTCTTTAAGACTTTTTTTTCCTGTCTTGTTGTTGGGTTTTTCTGTTTTGTGAGAGAGTAAACACCCCTATGCAGTGCTTAGGAGGTCCAGGAGCCCACCAACAAGTCTTGGCCATCTTGGTTGGTTGTTCAATGCAAGGACTATATAGGACTCAGAGATGGTCAGGGGGATACCCAGCCCACACTGACTGTGGTAGGGCCCTCCAGAGCAATGCCCGATGATACTTCAGGGACCATTGGTGCTGGAAATTGATCTGGGTTGAGTACTTAAAGGCATACTCCCTGCCCAATCCTCTTCTTTTTGAAATTAAAATCTGTACTTAAGTATGATCACATTTGGGGACCTAGAGAGATAATACAGCAGGTAGGGTGTTTGTCTTGCATGCAGCTGACCAGCCTTTAATTACCAGCATCCCACATAGTTCCCAAAACATTACCAGGACTGATTCCTTAGTGCAGAGCCAGTGGCTATTTTGAGCATAGCCAGGTGTGCCTCCCCAAAAAATGCAAAGAGTAAGATCACGTTTTAAATCTAACTCCTTTTAAAATATTTTATCTAGAACCTAATTGTTAAGTACTGTAAATGATGAATTTACTTATAGATTATAATCATCAATATGTTAAATCAAAATTTTAGGCTATAAATGAGCTTAAACCTTCTCAGGAAATAATTTAAAGTAAATTTTATTTTGACTTTCAGGTTTTATAATATTGATAATAGCTGGACTTAATCAAAAGATTCTTAAATTTACTTTACTACCTGTCAGTGTTTTATTGTGAATTCTTTTTATATCATATGATTAAATTATTTTAATATGAATGAATAAAACATTTATAATTTGCTGAAAATACATATTTGTCACATTGAACTTTAAATTTCTAAATTCTAACATTTTTACAAGTCTCTTAATGACTTACTTTCTAATAAAGTTTATAATGAGTATTTTATTTCAGCAAATGAAATAAAACATTCCAAAGGTGAAAACTTGGGAGAAGTTGCAGATGAGACCTCTGAAAGCGAAAACCTGGGAGATTTTGTTGAACAAATAAAGAGTTCAGACTTCAATGAAAAGGTACTAAGGATTGTTTTTTCTTATTTCTCAGATTTTGTCGAGGTACTAAAGAAATTTATCTTAACATCAAGATGACACCTATAACTCTTAAAACTTATTTTAAATTTTACCATTTTTGTTAAAGTTTCAGGATTTACAATACTATTAATTATGCTTTCCATGCATATATCATTCCAGTACCACACCTAGCTCACATACCTATACCTAAAACTTTTTTATTGAGTAAAAGAATATCATCACTTGTATTGCTTGGTGATTTGCAAAAGTCAGTGTTAACAGGATTCCTCTTATTAAGAAGAATGGGGTATGTTGTTTAATTATCTATTTAACTTTTTTAGTATCTTGAAGTTTATCTCAAAACTAAGTCTTCCCATTTTTGTTAAGTATTTACCTGCTTTGTTAAATACAAAATGCTAGCAGCATTATTCACAATAGCCAGAACCTGGAACAACCAGTATGCCTGAGAACTGATAACTGGATAAAGAAACTTTGGTACATCTGCACAATGGAATACTCTGCAGCTGTTAGGAAAAATGAAGTTATGAAATTTGCCTATAAATGGATGGACGTGGAAAGGATCATGTTGAGTGAAATTAGTCAGAAGGAAAGAGAGAGATATAGAATGACTGCGTTTATTTGCATGACATAAATATATATATTTTTAATATATAATATGTATATATAATATATAATATGTATATATATAATATATCTAGACATATTATGATACCAACATCCAAGGTCAGGCAAAACGTGATCAGGAGGTTTGTCAAAGGTGGAAATTATCACAAACGTGTGGGAGCAGAGGTTAGGTAAGATGGAGAGAGAACAGTGTGCCGATAATTGTCAAAAGTGCTATTACCACATAGAACTTAGCATTAAATACAGGCAAAAAGATACACGTGATAACCTCTAAGTATATGTATTACAATCCACAATATGTAAGATAAGGAAGAGAGAAAGAGAGGGAAAGAGAAAGAGAGAAAAGAGATAAAGAACCTGCCATAGAGGCAGGCTAGGGAAGAGGGAGGGAATCGGGGACATTGGTGGTGAGAAATGGGCACTGGTGGAGGGATGAGTGTTGGAACACTGCATGGCTGAACCCAAACATGAACATTTTTGTAACTGTTATAAATAAATAAATAAATAAATAAATAAATACAAAATGCTGGGTATCTACTTGGCTTTTTTTTTTTAATTTAAGACTTTTATAGTACAGATAAATGCAGGTATCTTTTATTCAGTCAGATATAGAATGAATAGGAATTAGAGATATACCTAGAGCTGTCACTAGAACATACCACTATCATATGATATGAATTGCATGGTTGGGATGGAATCTGATTTTTTTTTTGTTTTGTTCTCTGACAGATATTGCTTATGATTGAAACTTTTGCATCATTTAATTGATTCCCAGGCAACGGTTTTATATTTTTTTCTCCTTAAAACTCCATTTTTCCATTCAAGCTTATAGGTAACAACCTGTTTTTTTTTATTTCATTAAGAAAATTGAAGAAATTGGAAAAGAATTTCTGAATTTCCCACCAATATATTAATCCACCTACCTACATCTGCCCCCCCACACTTCAGCTTCCTATAAAAGATCCATTCCACCACACATGGTAGAATTTTATCTCTCTCTTCAAAATACTTTTCTGTAGTTCTTATAATTTCACCATCCTCATCAGTATGCTTTTCTTCCATCTGTAATAGAAAGAATTCTCACTTGCCTGTTTTTCTTTTCAGTTACTGTCCTTTTCTCAAAAAAAATTGCGTATCACCACTATTTCCAGTTTCTCACCTCCTGTTATAAAGAAAATTTGCCTTCACCCCACCAAAACTATCCCTCATTAAATCTGTATTGAGGTAACATTGATTTAGAAAACGTAATGTCTTATTGTACAATGTTATACCACACATTGCCAAAATGCCAATATCCTTCCACTACAGTCAAGTGAATCCTTTTCACTTTTCAGCCCACTCCTTCTGCTAACCCTTGCAACAAGTTTATGGTCAGAGCCTAAATGAACAATGTCTCTTCTCTTCTTTCTTTGATTTTACTCATATAGTATATATTCAGTATTTATTTTCCTGCCTCTTACTTTGCTTAGAACTCCCTCTGCTCTACCAGTGTTGTAGCAAAAGATGAATTTCTCATCTTTTCTTATAGCCAAGTAGTATTACATTGTGTATTTATAACACTTCTTAATATACTCCTCTGTCATTAAATACTTGGCTTCTTCCCAAATCTTTGCTTTTATAAATAGTGGTGCAGTGAAAATAATAGTGTTTTCAGATTAGTGTTATTTGGTTAGATATGTAGGAGTGGGATTGCTAGATCATATAGTCGTTCTAGTTTTAATTTTTTGAGAAATCACTATACTGGTTTCCCTTGGGATTGGGCCAATTTATATGCCCACCAACTGTGAATGAGACTTCTTTTTCTCCACACCTTTGCCAGCACCTCTGTTTCTGGCCTTTTATATACAGGCTATTCTCATTGTGAAGTGGGATACCTCATTGTTTTGCTTTACTGTCCTTTGGTAATAAGTGAGAAGGTTTTCATCTGTCTGTTTTCCGTATGTATGTCATCCTTGGTGAAGTTCAGCTCTGTTCAGCTCTTCTCCCCCATAGGTGTTTTTTTTTTTTCTGATGGGGTCATTTGGTTTTCGTTGTTAAAAAAAAAGGCTCAAACTCTAGACAGCCTATTACTGAATTTAATAGGCGTATCTCAGTATTATTCATACTATCACTAGTAAACAATGTAGTTGATCACTCTTTCCTTAAAACTTTTTCTTTCACTTCCAGGGTAAAAAAATGCCTGTTTATTTTCTGTCAGTCTTATTTCCCAGTTTGTTTCCTGTTTTTTCTTGATGTCTGTGGCATGTAGGAATAACTCAGTCCAGACCATGAATCTATTCTTTTTCCCATCTAGATTTGCTCCGCAGGTGGTTTCGTCCAATCTCATTGCATTAAATGCCATCTGTGTGCTACAACTCTCACATTTTATCTTCAGCTCAGACTTCTCCAAACTGCTGACATTTATGTGCTTCTTGACTTTTCTACTTGGCTGTCCAGTTAGACATTTCAAAATTAATATTCAAGTTTTGAACTCCTCTTTTATATACCCTCTCCTGCCTAGACCATCTTCTCTGTTAATGGCAGCTCCATCTTTAATTATTACTCAGATTCTAAATTTTGATCTCTTTATTTTCTCTCTCTCTCCCCCCTTTTTCTCACTCCCTCTCCCTTCTCTTTCCTCTTATCCAGAATAAAAAGAAATCTGTTAATTTTATTTTTAATTCATTTCTAGAAACTGTCTACTTTTACACACCCCCCCCATCAGTACCACACACAAGGCTAGTTTAGTATCAGTCTTTCCATGAATTATTGCAGGACCCTCCAGACAGATATCCTGCTTCTGTTGGGCTTGCATTTCTCACTCAATACAACATAGATTAAATCATATCACTCTTCTGCTCCAAATATTATTAGCTTCTAATGTCCTTCAGAATCAACATATATTTTCCATTTTACTACCAAGATTCCTTCAAAGATTATCCATATCTATTTTACTAACCACACTGTATATTCCAACAACCCAACTTTTTTTCTGATGGAGTTATTTGGTTTTCATTGTTAAAAAAATAAAAGCAACTTCTCAAACTCTTGACAGCCTACTTCTGAATCTAATAGGCATGTCAACAACAAGTTCTATTGTTGGAATATATAAGACTTTCTCCTAATTCAGATCCTTTACCTGACTGAAATGTTCTTGCCCCCACAAAAAAAAAAAGATATCGCTGACTCTTACCTTCCTTCATTTTTTTTAGATTTTATCTTCTCAGATCCTCCCTCATCATCCTAAAATGCCAATGCTTCATCTTTTCTCAGCATTTCCATCTTTTCTTGTACTTATCATGATCTACTATCATATATTTACTTATGTGTGTATTTCTTTTCCACCTGCCTCTTGAAACGTTATAAAGGTAAGGCGCCTAGCAAGCCTAGTACCTAGCAAGCACCTAAGAACTAGGTGCTTGCTAGTACCTAGACTCTAACTTCTAGAGCAGACAGCAAAACAAACAATTGAGTATGAATGGAAGCATTAGTCTATTAAGTGCCATATGCATCAATACTTCAATTGCTATAGTGTCCTATAAATTGAATAAATGTATTTTGGATGCTCAATGATAGATAAATTTATCTGATGATAAATTGGTATTTATTAAAACTTTATTATAAGCCATCCAGCAACTACTAAATCAGTTGTCACATTTTACTCCTACAATGTTTGTTGAGAAGTCCCCCCAAACCATCAGGTTAATTGCTATATACAATTCCCACAGGTCAACAAAACTGTGGCACATACAGTTTAATATGTAGTTTATTAGAGTCAAAGGCTATGAAAATCAACTAATATAAGATATATAAGCAGATTTTAGAAGAAATCAAACACAACTTCTAGTTATCCTATCCTAGTGGAGTCATTCAGACTTTCTTTCTACCCCAAAAGAAATGCAGCATCACCTGTCAAGGGAGGTTACTCAAGCTCTGGTCAGATCACTGCCTGGTTGACTGGCCTTACTCTAAAGTTGGTGCCACATGATGAGTTCCCCCACCATAAATCATTTTGTTAGTACAGACTATCTGGAATAGTCCAGCAAAATCTCTACCTTCTGTTATGTTTCTAGCATAAACTGTTTGGTACAACACAAACCCAAAGCCCCAAGTAAACAAAGACACATTTACAAACACTATATTCAGAGATTTGGAAGTCACTTCCCAAGAGCAAATAGAGCAACTTATGGGTAATACATCTGACTTTGTATGTGGGGCTGACCTTTATGTAGGTGGCTTTTCTGGATGGGGACACACTTGGTTATCCTGGCTCTTTGCTCAAGGATTACTCCTGGAAGTGCCAGGGGACCATATGCCATGTAAGGCAAGGGACTGAACCAGAATTGACTATGCCAAACAGTCACCTAATAGCCTATTCCATTTCTCTAGTCTTTGTTTTTGTTGAGGCTTTTTGCTTACACGATCTTCTGTGATCACTTTTATTTTTTTCAATTTTTATTAAAAACATCGTGATTTACAAAGTTGTTCATTATACAGTCGTTTCAAGTATTTAGTGTTCCAACACCACCTGTGTGATCTTTGTTCCACCAATATCCACAGTTTCTCTCTCGATCCCAACCTCCCCCTTAGGTACATAACAGATTTACTCTATGTTTCCTATTTCTTTTTTTTTATTAAATATTTTATTATACCACCGTGAGATATACAATTACAATGTTGTTCATGTTTAGAGGTTTTGGTCACATAGTGTTCCAGCACCCGCCCTCCACCAGTGCCCATTTCCCAC
The DNA here is from genome assembly GCA_021461705.1 of Cryptotis parvus. Classification (NCBI taxonomy): domain Eukaryota; kingdom Metazoa; phylum Chordata; class Mammalia; order Eulipotyphla; family Soricidae; genus Cryptotis; species Cryptotis parvus. The sequence goes on from JAJIBD010006021.1 coordinate 22,379, forward strand.
CACCAGTGTCCCCAATTCCCTACCCCCTCCCATAGCCTGCCTAAATGGCAGGTTCTTTATCTCTTTTCTCTCTCCCTCTCTCTCTTCTTCTCTTACACATTGTGGGTTGCACTACCTACACTTAGAGGCCATCATGTGCATTTTTTTGCCTGTATTTTTTTTTTTTTTTGCTTTTTGGGTCCTACCGGCGATGCTCAGGGGTTACTCCTGGCTCTGCACTCAGGAATTACTCCTGGCGTTGCTCAGGGGACCATATGGGATGCCGGGGGATCAAACCGGGGCCGGCATGGGCCGGCCGTGTGCAAGGCAAACGCCCTACCCGCTGGGCTATCGCTCCGGCACTTTTGCCAGTACATAATGCTCAGTTCTAGGTTGGTATTAGCCCTTTTGACCTTTATTCACACATGTTCCCTTCTCTGTCTTACCTAACCTCTGACTTCCACACGTTTGCAGTAATTTCCACCTTTGGTAAGACCTCCTGATCCACGTTTCACCTGACATTGGATTTTGGTTCATTACATATATTTTATATATATATACATGCAAATAAATGCAGTCATTCTATATCTCTCTCTTTCCTTCTGACTAATTTCACTCAACATGATCCTTTCCATGTCCATCCATTTATAGGCAAATTTCATAACTTCATTTTTCCTAACAGCTGCATAGTATTCCATTGTGAAGATGTACCAGTTTCTTTATCCAGTCATCAGTTCTCGGGCATACTGGTTGTTTCCAGGTTCTGGATATTGTGAATAGTGCTGCTCTGAAAATGAAAGTGTGAATTGTGTTTCCGCTCTGTGTTTTTGGCTTCCTAGGGTATATTCCCAGGAGTGGTATGGCTGGGTCAAAAGGGAGCTCAATTTCTAGTCTTTGGAGGAATGTCCATATTGTTTTCCAATATGTTGCTTATTTCAACAAAACTTTAGAAATGACTATTAGAATAATCAGAAAATAAATCAGTAAGAGCCAGTTTGTGATATCTATATAATTTTGACCTACATAAATAAGAGAATTAAACCATTTCATACAATATAATAAAATACCTATTTCATTTACATGTATATTTTCAACTCTGGTATCTAAACTGTATTAAATTTTATGATTGGGTCTCATGTTATTAATCATGTCTCACCTGTCATTAATAAAACTTTTCAAGCAACTTGGTATTAATTAATTTGGAATTTACATAAAATAGGTAAAGCCTATATTTGTAATTTTTTCCGTGGTTTATATAAACACCATTGTTTACAAAGTTGTTCATGATGATACAGGCATTCAATAGTCCAACACAAATGTTACCACCATTAAACCTTCTCTTCACCATTGTCTCCAGTTTTCCCAACCATGCCTTATACCTGTTCCCATAGCAGGCCTTCAATAATTTATATTATGTTGTTATTAATAATTTTTCCAGCATAATTATAAAATGTTTCCTTAGGAAAAATTAGTGTATCAAGAGAGTCCATGAATGAGAAATTGTTAAGATATTGTTACATGTTTTGCCTTCTGTGTATTTTTTTGCTAATCGAGATCGGTTGCCTTCTATCTTACGTCCCATCCAATCTGGTGTTCTATTACTGGTTTATTAGTGTTGTAGAGATTGAGGTATGAGACCACAGATTCCAAGAAGTTCAGAATTTTTAAGGGAGTGGTAGATTTGGAGTTAACATTATAACTGGGTACTGTCTTTCTGGTGTGGACCTAAGTGTCGGAACTTCTGGAAGTGCTGGTGAGTGCGGGGAGTTAGCCCTTCCTGACTCTGAGAAAATCCTAGAGTCACAAAACCTACATACCTGAATTTTTTCAGCATATTTCTGGGTGTCTCAGGAGGACTCCTGAGACAGTGGAGTCCAGTGGGGGCCATGCGGTGATTTTTGGAATGTGGGAGCAGTCAACTGCTAAGGCTCTGTTTGAGCGGCACTGAACTGACCTACCCTCTCCCTCTAGGGTGCTCCAGGAACTCAGCCATTCACAGGTATGCAGAGAAAATTTTCCAGCTTCTTGATCTCTTTTGGGAGATTTTTATGGGTCTCTCCTATGATCACTTTTACAAAAGTTTCCTTATTGATTGTTTCAATAAGTAATGCCCAGAGTCCACATGTAACAATTTTTAGGATAACCACAAGAGTAATTGCTTAATTATTCTAATTTTGAACTCCAGTTAAATTCACCCCAGTGAAATTGCCACTGCACTTTATTTTTAATTTACTTTGAAATAATTGTAGGCTCACCAGATGTAAAAGGTTGTACAGTGAAGATCAGTGTACCCTTCACCTAGTTTTCCACCATGGCTGCACTATCAAAAGCAGGAATTTATATAGTACAAAAAGTATTTTTATGCTAATAACACTATTAATGCAGTTAATAATTTACCAAGCATACAGACTTTTGTATCCACTGCTATGTTTAGGATAATTACTCCACTGCCCTCACCACTCTCCATTTTCCTACAGTCTCTGTAGGAAGACACAGGATCTGTTTTCATTGACTACTGTTTATTCTCTTACTACACTTCCTCGTACTTCATGAGTGAGATTATTTGAATTTGTCCATTTCCTCCTATCTCATAAACTCAGCATTATATCCTTATACACTATCCAAGTGGCATCAGACTACACGCATTTATCTTTTCTTGTAACCAAGTTGTATATATCATAATTACTTGAACCACTCATCTACTGTTGAGCACTGTTGTATTATTTCTGGATCTTTACTATTGTAAATAATGCTTCAGTGAATGTAGGTATGTGGATATCTTTTCAAATTAATACATTTGTGTTCTTGAGTTGAATTGTTGTGTGATATGGAAGCTCTATTCTTACATTGAAAAAAGTTTCCATTTGTTTTCTACAAAGGCTGAACTAGATGACAGCCCTGTTAACAGTGAATAAGGATTCCTTTTCCACTGCATTGCATTCCCATCCAGTGAAACAGCACTGGTAGTTCAAACTTTTGAAGTGAACCATTTTCCCTGCTGGGAGTTGATTTTACATTGTCATTTTGATTTGTGTTTCCTGAATAATCAGTGATGAGGAACACTTTTTTAATATACCTGCCAGTCATCCTGTATATCTTTGAGGAAATATGTTCAACCCCCATTATTTTATGGGGCTGCTTGTTGTTGTTTTTGTTCTGTGAATGCTTTGTATATCAGCTATTAGCCTTTGTCAAATACATGGTGAGTGAATATTTTCTATCAGTCAAGTGGAGTTTAAAAAAAAACACATTTATTTTGCTGTTTGGAAATAGTTTGTAGTGCCTTTTTTTAAAATCTCTGTTTTCTTAGCCACTGGTATCAAATCCTTGAAGATAGCTCTGAAGTCATTATCATAGATAGTGTTTGAGATGTTTGATCCATTTTGAGTTTTGTGTATGGTTTAAGGTAGAGATAGGGATCCAATTTCTTTTCTTTTTAATTGGCTAACCAGTTTTCCCAAAATCATTTATCAGACTTTCCTTGCTCCACTTCATGTATCTACCTCCTTCATAATAGAGTTAACTGTCCTTACACATTAGGGTTTATCTAAGCACTCTTAACTGTGTTCCGTTGGTCTGAGAGTGCTTTTATTCTAATACCAATTATTTTTCTTGATTATCATAGTTTTATAGTATAATTTAAAGTTGAAATAAAAAGATCTTTCCTTTTCTCAAATAGCATTGGTTAGTTTTGGGGTAATATTACTTTGTATCACTGTATCACTGTCTTCCTGTTCATCATCAATTTGCTAGAGTGGGCCCCAGTAACATCTCCATATGTCCTGTCTCATGCTAGTAGAGCACAAGGGCATCTGCTTGCTCCAGGAACATAAAGAGCCTCAATCCATTCGGAATGAGGTCTATAATTGTTACTGGTATTTGGCATATCAAATACAACATGGGTAGCTTGCCAGGCTCTGCTGTGCAGGTAGCATACTCTTGTAGTCATCTTTAAGTCCAGCATTTATTGATGAACCAAGCGGCCCCGTGAGCCGGGCTGTAATAGGCTGGTCTGCTGGGTAGAGTTCTGATGAGAGGGAAGTCGGATGTGGAAAATGGAGGCCCTCATGGAGTGGGGGGTCGTCTGGCTTGTTGCAAGGCTCTGCTGGGGTGATGGGCCAGGGCTAGAACCCGCCATCCCTCCTGGGCGCCTCGTAAGCAGCTGGGCACAGGGAGAGCAAGTAACAGCTCTGCCTCATGTCTGTGAGTCTCTTACTTTGTATAAATTTTATAATTATTTGTTCCAAGTTCCTTAGAGTGCCATTGGAATTCTGATGGGAATTGCATTGATTCTGTGGTAAGATGGTCATTTTAGCCATGTTAATTTTTCTAGTCTGTGAACAAGGAATATGTTCCCATTTCCTTATGTCTTCATTTATTACTTATATTAATGATTTGTAGTTTTCCTTGAATAATTCTTTTACTGCTATTGATTCTTAGGTATTTGATTTTGGAAGGCACAGTGTTATTCCTTCTGTAATTTCTGGTAGTAATTCTTTTTTGTTAGAGGTCTCTTCTAGTGCTTCAATTTGATGGAACATTCCTACCATTGTCATTTTTAGTCTTCATCTGAGAAATTTGATAACACTCAGGAGCTTGGGCACCTCTAAAGGTTTTCTCTTCATAAATCTGGTCGTCTCCACTTCATTATGTCAGCTGCTCTGTAAAAGAGAGCACCGGGCAAGGATCTGGTTCTGTACTGGCTTGAGAGGCAATGGAGAGTTTCCATTCTCAATGCACACAGCCTTTTGGACTGATGTGTTGCTTTCTTATGCTGCAACTTAACAGTGTAGACCTGTGCTGCCCCCAGGCGTTCGGTTTCTGGTGTCTCACTCTGGCCCGATAGTCTTCAAGTTTGTGTAGCCCAGCACAACAGAACCAGTTTCTCTTACTCCTTGGAGCAAGTCTTTGATGTTGCGTTAATGCCTGTACTCAGATGCAGTGTGGGAGCAGCAGGAAGCCTTTGTCTGCTAGAGTTAGCAGTGTGAAGGGGGAGGGGATTGCCATGCTGTCTGGTACCACAGAAATGTGATAGCTTCAATTGCTTACCTCAGACCCGCTTAGCTTCTACCTCAATCCCTGGGACTTCCCTGGGCTCTTTATCTGTTCTGCAAATTTCTAGAGACTAACCTGTTCAGTGTACTTCCTCTGTGGTGCCATACCTGGGATTCTGTGATCACTAAAATGTTTCATTGCCATGTGGAACTGATGCAGTTTTTCATAGGGTATTCTCTGCCCTTTTATAAACTTAAAATATTATGGAGATTCTTCTTTCCTTTCAAGTTATGTAATGTTGCTTTGTTTGCATAATTGCATAATTAGTCTCTGTAGGAATATACTCTGTACTCCAAGCCACACTATTGATAAACACTTAGTTTATCCCCATTTTTTTGCTATTTAAATATTGTTGCCTCATGCATCCTTGAGCATAAGGCATTTTGCATATGGGCAAGCACTTTTTGAATTAAATCTTAGGAGTAGAATGATCAGCTTGGCCTACATAGTTTTCTTTGATTTATGCTTTCAACAACATGTATAGAATGCCAGTTTTCTACCCACACACACTATTAAAATTTTTGTCCATCTGTCTATTTTTGCAAATGACTTTTAGCTTTAATTTTCTTTTCTCTTATGAATATAATTAAACATCTTTAGTATGTTTAAATGGCAGTTACAATTTTTTCTGTGAACTTTCTTTTCATGTCCTTTGCCCATCTTCTGGTATATTTACTTTTTTATTTTTCCTTCATAAAAAAAAAAATTTTTTTTTTGGCATTCAGTATTCTAACACCAATCCCACCACCACTGTAGCTTCCCAACACTATTTTTTCCAACCACTCCTTAAGCCTGCCCTCGTAACAGTCCTTCAATAATGTGTTTTATACTTTTTTTTATAAATAACTTGCTAAATGGATGATCAAAAAATGTTTCCTTAGAAGAAAGTTAGTGAAGATTGTTGTATCTCACCATGGAGCCATTAAGCCCTTGTATAAGAGATTGCTAAAATGTTGTTACAGGCTTAGCCTTCTGTGTTTATATTTTGTTAATCAAGATTGGTTGACGTCTTTGTTACTTCCCATTCAATCTGGTGTGCTAGTTCTGGATTATCAATATTGTAGAATTTGAGATGTCGTATTACTACGAATATGGTTGTGTGCTCCAGAGTCTCCAGAATTTTTAGCGAGGTGATAGAGCTGGAGTTACATTTTTAACTGGCAATTTTGGAGGCATGTGTGTGACTGCTGGGACTTCTAGAGTACAGGGAAATGGGGGTGGGGAGTAGCACATTCCAAACTCCGTTAAAGCCTGGAGATTTCAGTTACAAACTCTACGTAACTGAGCTTTTCAACAGATTGGTTTCTGGATGAGGCTGAGAGCATAGCGACAAATGTGGGGGGTTGATTTTTTTTGTAGGAATTGTAAACATATTTGTCATATGTTTTCATACTTTCCCCTTTTTCATGTATTTTTCTGACTTGACACTTTTTCCTGAAGGGGCATTTTGTTTTTATTTTGTCAAACCTTTGTTTATTTTAAAAATGATGGAGTTGTATCCTTTCCCATTTAAAGATTTTAATTTTTTCTCTATTTTTTTGTGTTATTTAATTTAGTTGTTTTATAGGAGGTGGTGCTCAGATTCAACAGTGCAGGGGCCAAGAAGTGTTTGGGGGCCAGCCACATCCTGTGGTGGTAAGGAAGCAGACTATGCAGTACCAGGGAACCCAACTCAGGGTCTCTAACCAAAGAGGCTATCTCCCCAGCACTGTACTTATAATTTTTAGCAGTATGAATTCTAAAATTAAAATGTAGGAAAATTAGCATTTTTTCATTTTGCAGCTGACTTGTGTATTTAGCATTTGAAAGTATCTTAAATGTTAGTATTTTAAATGTAACATGGGTTAGAGAGATAGTACAGTGGGTAGAGTGTTTACCTTGCACACAGCTAACCAAGATTCAGTCCCCAGCACCCTAAATGGTCCCCTGAGCTTGTCAAGAGTGATCCCTGAGCACAGAGCCTGGAGTAAGCCCTGAGCACTACTGAATGTGACCTAAACCTCTCAATTTAACATAATTCATTGTTTCTGCCTTTGTTGTCATGTTTAGACTTTTCCCAAATTTATAATACCCATCTTTATAATTTACTGCTTTTTTGATATTTATTTTAAAATTTATATTTAAATATTTATTAAATACTAAATATTAAAAATCATGAGCGAATGGTTTGAGGTTCTTTGTATTCCTGAAGCAACCAGATGCCATTGGGCTACACTGGCACGTGATAGGGTCAAATGGAAATGGTACTGGCGCCCGCTCGAGCAAATCGATGAATAACGGATGTCAAGTGATCAAGTGATTTATTAAACCTAGAGGATATCTTGTTTGGGGGCCACACCTGGTGTTGCTTAGGGTTACTCTAACTCTGCACTCAGGAGCCATATGTGGTACCAAGAATCTAACTCAATTGACCCTAGACACTTTTCCTGCCTATTGTTCTGCACCTTCAACCCCAAGGCTATCTTGGCATATGGCTAGTTAGTACCCAGCTTAATTTCTGTTCAAATTCCGCTATTCTTTTATCATTTATTGAATTATTTCCTCACAAGTATTTGATTTTTTAGTTTTCTTTATAAATGTAACTGTTTCTCTGGTGGTCTCTTTGTTCACTCAGATCCTATATTACTATCATACTGTCAGTCAAAAAATAGAAGTACTAATAAAAAGTTTACTTTTAAAAGCTATTCAGGGGGCTGGAGTGATAGTCCAGCGGATTGGGCGTTTGCCTTGCACACGGCCGACCGGGTTCCATCCCGGCATCCCATATGGTCCCCTGAGCACCACCAGGAGTAATTCCTGAGTGCAGAGCCAGGAGTAACCCCTGAGCATTGCCAGGTGTGACCCCCCCAAAAAAAATAAATAAAAAGCTACTCAGCCGTTGGATGGACATGGAGAGGATCATGTTGAGTGAAATTAGCCAGAAGGAGAGAGACAGATATAGAATGACTGCATTTATTTTCATGACATAAATATATATATATATATACACATATATATACTTCTTATGATAACAGTTCCAAGGTCAGGCGAAACATGGATCAGGAGGTTGTGTCATAGGTGGAAATTACTACAAACGTGTGGGAGCAGAGGTGGAGTAAGACAGAGGGGAACAGTGTGCCAATAATTGTCAAAAGTCTATTACCGCATAGAACTTAGCATTAAATACAGGCAAAAAGATAGCCTCTAAGTATTTGTATTGCAATCCACAATGTGTAGGAAAAGGAAGAGAAAAAGAGAGAGAGAGAAAGAGAGAAAAGAGATGGAGAACCTGCCATGGAGGCAGGCTAGGGAGGGTAGGGAATCGGAGACATTGGTGGTAGGAAATGGGCACTGGTGGACGGATGGGTGCTGGAACACTGTGTGGCGAAATCCAAACATGAACATTTTTGTAATTGTTAAAAGAAAGAAATAAAAAGCTACTCAGATGAATCAAAGTATTTGTCTGTTCTTAGTCTTCTAATAGTGCTTTAAGCTCATACTTTTTTTTTTTTTTTTTTTTTTTTTTTTTTTTGAGTCACACCCGACAATACTCAGAGGTTACTCCTGGCTCTTTGCTCAGGAATTATTCTTGTCAGTGCTCGGGGGACCGTAAGGAATGCTGGGGATCGAACCCAGATCAGCCGCGTGCAAGGCAAAAAAATGTTTAACATGGGAGAATCATCTATATCTTTAATATTCTCATCCAGGAATGTGATATATACTTCAGTTAATATTTTATGATTCTTGGCTTATTTTTGTAGTTTACTTAAAGGTTCTTTCTGTAGTATATACTGTATAATCCATTATTGCAAAATATGATTATATACTTCTAAAAATGTTACTGGTGCCCACTCAAGCAAATCGGTGAACAACAGGAAGACAAGTAATACAAGTGATACTTCTAAAAATAGTATAAAGATAGAAAATATGATATTAAGTGTTCCTACTGCTCTGATATTAAGTCTAACTGCTATGATGATGAAAGATTTGAGGGGTTTTTTTTAGGTGACTTTTTTTAAAGTTTAATATTTGAGCATGCATAATAACTTTCTTACATTTAGAAAATTATAATTCCCAAAGTAGTAGTGATGAAATTTTTTTTCTTCTGAAATGTTTTAAATAAGTCAAAATTTTAAATAAACATTTCTAATGAAAAATTGTAGTGTATGTCCATAAATAACCTCTGAAAATAAAATTCACCCCCAACCTGTTTTTCTGAATGAAAGGAAATGTACATTGTCCATAATAATTTGAAATGGTGCCTGTGTAATTAAAGGTGAATACAATTAGTCATTGTCTGAAAAATACAGATATTTTCTCTTAAGCCAGTGGAAAGTTGTAATTCATTATCATTATTTTAAATGTCAAATATTCCAGGTTGACCACAGGCTCAGTGCTTAACTCCAGTATGGTCTAATAAATCTTGTAAGCCTCCTAGTTATATATGAAATACAGAGATACTCACATGTTACTTTTTAAACATAATCTCTTCACAGTGTAACTTTTTAGACAAGATGACTATTAAAGAAGAAAAAAGAAAATGATTATGAAGTTTGCAAAAGGTCTGTGACATTGTTTTTTAAATTACTTTAATTTTCCCTTTCCCTCTGTGTTGTGAGTGCAATTACTGTGCATCCCATACACACTAGCTTGCACCAGGGAAAACTCACACTTGTATGGCACTCTGGATCCCACAAGGCCGCATCCCAAGGTCCAAACAGTTCATTTATCCAGTGCCAGGTATGAAATACCAGATCTCACACATGCAAGGTACGGACTATGCCACTGCCACCTTCCTGGTCTCTGGAACATAAGTTTTTTTTTAACCCCGAAATAAGTATTTATGTCATTTGTGTTGAGTGTGTTTTTCATGCTCATCTGTATATCTGTATATGCTTGGATTTCTTTGCCTTAAACCATACATGAGTATTAATGTATGAGGTGTAGCAAGATATAAATGTATTGTAAATTATCTTATAGCTATCACTCAGTTTTTGAGTCAAAAATTTTTAAAAACTTTTGAGAAAGGAATAATGATAAAATTACAAAGACCAAATATAAGACTTTTATGAGAAATGACTAAAATCAGATAAACTTTGAAATTTTTAGGTCTTTTATATGACTTTAGCTATTAATAATTAATAGTTACAGTATACTCACTAGTACAGTGATTTACAACCACCAATCCATTGCCAACCCACAGGTTTGCAAGGATTGAAAACCATTACAGTAGAACATACAAATACTAAATTTGAAATTGAAGGACACCTTGAAAATCATCAGATCACCTCCCCACCCCCATTTTATAGCTGAAGCAAGGCAACACACTCAATTCATTTGACAAATAATATTCAAGTCTTTTAATGTTTTGACATAGATATTAGAAATGTAAACCTTGAAGCAGCAGCACCACATAGAAATTTAGCAGTAATATAAATTATCACACCCACGCCCAGTTACCAAATAAGTCCTCTGGAGATGGAGTGCTCCAGTCTGTATTTTCACAGGGAAATAAGTTTATTCTTATACATGCTCAAGTTTGAGAACTGTTATGTTGAGGTAAGAATTAGATAGGCTCAGAAACTCAAGATTAATTTTTTTTTCCTTTTTGGGTCACACCCGGCGATGCTCAGGGGTTACTCCTGGCTCTGCACACAGGAATTACTCCTGGCAGTGCTCAGGGGACCATATGGGATGCTGGGAATCGAATCCTGGCCGGCACAGGCCGGTCGCGTGCAAGGCAAATGCCCTACTCGCTAGGCTATTGCTCCAGCCCAAGATTAGTTTTTTAATAGGAAAAGACTTCGTTTACAGGTCACTTTAATTTTATAGTCATCTTGTATGTGCTGTTATAACCAAGAATGTAATATTGGGCAAGTCAGTATCTTACATTGAGTTTCATTCTTCCTACAAAAAAAATAATTTTATTAGGTAATCTTGGATCTTTTAAAGTCCATAATTCCTATTATGTTAGTGCTTTTGTAATTTGTATGTGGTTATTTTGATTGTGGATATCAGTGATATCCCTAATGGAGAAAGCAATAAATGTATTTCCTCGTAATTTCTTTTTGGGGGTCACATCCGACAATGCTGAGGTGGTGCTCCTGGTGGTGCTCAGGGGACCATATGGGATGCCGGGATCGAACTCAGGTTGGCCGCTTGTAAGGCAAATGCCTTACCCACTGGACTATCACCCAGCTCCTCTCTGTAATTTTCGTTTGTTTATTTATTTATTTATTTATTTATTATTTTGCTTTTTTGGGTCACACCCAGCAGTGCTCAGGGGTTTCTCCTGGCTCTGCACTCAGGAATTACTCCTGGCAGTGCTCAGGTGACCATATGGGATGGTGGTGATCAAACCCGGGCTGGCATGGGCCAGCCGCGTGCAAGGAAAATGCCCTACCCACTGGGCTATCGCTCCGGCCCCCTTCTCTGTAATTTTTTTTTTCTTTGTTGGGTCACACCCGGCAATGCTCAGAGGTTTCTCCTGGCTCTGCACTCAGGAATTACTCCTGGCTGTGCTCCGGCGACCATATGGATGCCAGGGATCCCATATGGTCGCCTGAGCACCAGGCCGGTCACAGGCCGGCCGGGTGCAAGGCAAACGCCCTACTCGCTGGGCTATCGCTCTGGCCCCCCTTCTCTGTAATTTTTAAACCCTGATAAGTACAGGATTTTAACTGTTAAAAGAGTCCCCTTGTTTTACTATTTAATTTAAATTTTTTTCTAATTTTTTTTTTTAATTGGGGGTTCATACCTGGCAACACTCAGGGATTACTCCTGACTCTTTGCTCAGGAATTACACCTCATGGTGCTCAGGGGGACCATGTGGGATGCCCGGAATCAAACCCGGGTCAGCCGCATGCAAGGCAAATATCCTACCTGCAGTGTTATCGCTCCAGCCTCCTGTTTTACTATTTTTACTGACCCAAAGATCCCCAACTGAAAAGCTTATCTGACTAATGATAAATCTTTCTTCCTAAAAATAAATTTATATAATCTCTCAAAAGCTTCCCTTTTTTCATTCTTTTTAAGTAAATTGCTTCCCGATTATGATCACAAATAATGAAATATAGTCAAAGTTGTTTAAATCAGCAACCTAAAACTATACATTTTATATCTTCTTTTGAGAGGAAGCTCTCAAATAGCATGTATAAAATCTATTACATATACTTGTCCTGATGAATGACTTATGAATCATTTAATTGGACTTTTAGTGGAATAATTGGGTGATCTTTCATAGATTTAAAAATTGTTTTTGTGTTTTGTTTTTTGGCCTCACCTGGCAGTGCTCAGGAGTTTCTTCTGGTTCTGCATTTAGGAATTACTCCTGGCTATATGGGGTGCCAGGGACCAAACCTGGGTCAGCTGCATGTAAGGAAGGCACCTTACCCACTATACTATAGCTCTGGTTCCTCCTAGATTAGAATATTAATAACCTAGTTCCTCCTCAAACCATCTGACTTGATCAAAAGTAATTCACTATATTTTATTCCCACCACCTCCTTCTACCTTCACTCCAGCCACTTAATAATTACAGATTTTCAGCTTAAAAGTAAAAACAACCTCTTAGAAAGAGAGAGAAAGGGAAAGAAATAAAGAACCTGCCATGGAGCAGGGCTGGGGAAGGGGGAGGGAACCGGGGATGTGGGTGGTGGGAGATGGGCACTGGTGGAGGGACGGGTGCTGAAACACTGTATGACCAAAACCCAAACATGAACTTTTTAATTGTATATCTTTTTATTTGTATATCTCACGGTGGTATAATAAAATACTTAAAAAAAAAAACAACCTCTTAAAGTACTAAAAGATCATAGTATCATAATTAGTATACCTTGTGTTTGTTATATTCTCATTCCTTTAATGCTTTCTTTTTAGTAAATTTAAGTTCTGGCTTCTTTTTTTCTCATACAGCAAAGATTCTAGAAATGCAGATATTGTGGTTGGTGAATGTCAGTTAGCAGCAATGGGCCCAAAACCTCTGTGCTTATTATCAGTACCACCTTTGACTCTTAGTACTCAGCGAGAAGACACTTTGCTGAAGCCCTGGATAAATGGTACTGTTTTCTTAATAAAATTTGGTTTAAAAATTAAAACTTAAAAAATTATGAATGTTATGTTTTTCACCAAAAGCAAAAATGGTAAAATCAAAAAAGAATAAAATATGTTAAAATTAGCTTTATGTAAAATAAAAAAAAAGAATAAAATATGTTAAAATTAGCTTTATGTACCTTTACTTACTATTTTTAATGGAACAATTTCTGAAATACCTAAGCATGTAATAGTGGTAGTATAAGTAAAGTACAGGTTATACACAAGTTTTGGTCGAGTGTTTTAGAAGATATTTTAGAATTTTGTCGTTTTTTATATATTTTTTTTTAAATTGATATTACCCTCTCCTTCTTGTGATGAATGAGGCTTTCATCCTTGGTTATGTTAAGTACACAAAAGGATTACACACTTAAAATGTGCTGTGTTGGCACACGCTTTAATGCTGTGTGCCAGAGATCACACTTTGTTGTGCCTTCAGGGATCCCAAACATTAGAGCTGCCAAGCTAGCATGCCAGAGAATAACAGGGATTGAACTACTTGGCCTCATGCTGTCTTTGAGTTACATTTTACCTCTGTTCACGTATTTGGTAATTCATAATGCTTTGAACAAGGCAGATTAAAGAATGAATTTTAAAAACAATAAAATTCCTTTGGAAATAAATAAAAATAAAATTTCTTTGGATAGTTTACAACTAACTCCTTTGTACTACTTTTTTTTTTTTGGCCCACACACAATGGTGCTCAGGGCTTACTCCTAGCTCTGCTCAAGGATCATTCCTGTCAGGGATCAGAAACCATATGTACTGCAAGGAATTAAATCTGGCTCAGCCACATGCAGAACAAGCACCCGATCCACTGAACTCTCACTCTGGCCCTGTTACTATTTCTTGTCGACTATAATGTTCACTGAAAACCCATGATAGTTAAAATGTCTTTTAAAATATGTAGCAGTTTCATAATAAAATTCACTGAAAAGCTGTGCAGCAAAAACTTCTACTTATTCCAAATTATGTCTTGATACTGCTAAGAAGAAAATAAAGTTATCAGCTCATATGCTGCCCGAGCCCATGTGCCGCTTGTGCCCACATGGCCAAGCACATGTGGTGCCCAAGTCCATGTGGCACCCACATCTCCCCCTCTTGAGATGTGTACTCTCTCTAACTTTCTCTCCCACCTCGCCTTCCTCAGAACCTCCAGATAAAATCTATTTTACTTCAAGACTTAAAAAAGAGAGGAAAAGAATATTATCGTGTGTGTATTGCTGGCTTGAGTGCAGGGCTTGCACATGCAAAACAAGTGAATAAAATTATTTAAAATAATAAGCATTTTATTTTTCTCCTTATAGAAATATATTTAAGTGCTCTAATTCTCCTTAGCACACACGGCAGAGCCTGGCACGCTACCCATGTCATATTTATATGCCAAAACAGTAACAATTATAGACCTCCTTCCCATGACCTGACGATAGTTTGAGGCACTCCGTGTTCCTGGAGTGAGCAGATGTCCTTGGGCTACACAGCACGTGACAAGGATGTATGGAGATGTTTCTGGTGGCCCGCTGGAGCCAATTGATGAACAATGGGAAGACAAGTGACAAGTGAATTCTCATTAGAAAAACCAACATTAAGGAATACATATGCAGTATGTTAGCTTAGGCTACTATAGCAAAATATCAGACAGTGACTCAAGCAACAGAAATTTATTTTGCATACTTCTGAAGGCTGTAAGTTCAGGATCAGAGTTGGTTCATATTCTGGCGCTCTTCCTGGTTAACAAGCAGTAACCTCAATAAGTCTTTACATGGTGCCTTATCTCTTTGGTGCATGTGCATGGAAAGAGGGAAAAAGCAAATTTCTTAAGGAAGGAAGGAGAGAGGGAGCAAAGAAGGGAAAGAAGGGAGGGAGGAAGGAAGACACTTGCATAATTCCCTCCTGTGAAGGAAATACCATCAATATACTTTGTGTACTTTTCTTTCTAAGAGTCAGTATTTATTGAATACAAACAAAACCCCAGGCTCTTGTTTGTCCTGTCTTATATGTATTTTCCTGTTAATCTTCACAGCAATCACATGTACATAGGCATTACTTTTATTTTTTTAAAGATATGAAGATCATGGGGCTGGAGCGATAGTACAGTGGGTAGGACATTTGCCTTGCACATCACCCACCTGTGTTTAGTCCCCAGCATCCCCTATGGTTCCCCAAGCACCTTTGAATTCAGAGCCAGGAGTAACCCCTGACCATCATGAGATGTGCCCCCAAAATCCCCCAAAAAATCAAATAAAATAGAATCCTCACATATAGGTTAGTAACTTGAATATAGGTCATCTAGCACCTAGAAGTTGGGATTCAGGTCCATGTGTTCTGATCACAAAATCTTTGTCCTTGGCTACCGTGCAGTACTCCCAGTAATGGTTTGTTCTCTCATTTAAGATATCAGAACCTGGCAGTGTACCTGCCATTATTTTGTAGATGGGAAAATAGGAACTTAAAGTGGTCACAGAATTGGTGTAGGTGGTGCTTCATAAAGTAGTAAAATGATATTTTAAACCAGCCCTTTGTTCAGTATTGAAAGCACACATACCACGCCCATCTTCCTTCAGCTCCTCTTGAGGTAACCTCAGTTCTGCTATCAGTGTTCACATCAGTTTTATATCCTTACATTATACACAGAGGTGAATCATCCAATGTCTCCCTTTTTGTTTATTTTATTTTGCATAATTCCTTCAATTTCCTTCCATTGAAAATGTCTTGATTTCATTTTTTTTAAAAAAAGAAAAAATTATCTCCCTCATCTTAAATCTTTTTTTTTTCCTTCAAAGTAGTTCTGAGGAGGCCCACAGGTAACTCCTGGGAACACCTGGCAAACTGAGCTAGCTGCTAGGACCTGAGGATGTGGACCTGTTTAAGCCCTGCGCTGTCAGGGCCACTGTGGAGTTGCTCTGGGCCCTCCAGGGCTACACCTGGTAGTGCTGGGGTCCATGTAGTTCAAACTCGTTTTGCATGCAGGTGATCAACCCAGGTTCTATCCTGGTACCCCCTATGGTTCCCTGAGCCCACCAGGCGTGATTCCTGAGTTCGAACCAAGTTTAAGCTCTGAGCACAGTAAAGTGTGTCCCCCATAGGGGGAAAAAAACTGCAATACAAAAAAATTCAATTTAATGTCCTAATAAAAAAATTTTACTTTCAAGACTGAAGAGATAGTACAATGGGTAGGGGCTTGCTTTGTATATGACCAACCTGTATTCAATCCCTGACACTCCATATGCTCCACCAGGAGTGATTTATGAACACCACTAGGTGTAACCCAAGAAGAAATAATAAAATAGAATATAAAATAGGTATTTTTTTTTTTTGGTCACTCCTGGCAACGCTCAGGGGGTTACTCCTGGCTCTGCACTCAGGAATTACTCCTGGCGGTGCTCGGGGACCATATGGGATGCCGGGATTGAACCGGGCCGGCACAGGCCAGCCGCATGCAAGTCAAACGCCCTACCCTCTGGGCTATCGCTCCGGCCCCTAAAATAAGTATTTTTACTTCCATTTTCATTGCTGTTTAGGTACCTGAAAACATTTCTTATACTAATATCATGGAATTTTTCATCTATATTATACTCCATAGATAACTTACTGGTTTCAGCTCTTACATATAGGTCTTTATTTCATTTTGAATTAACTTATAATCGGGGTTAGAGAGTAGTCTAGGGTTTTATCCTTTGATGTGTCTGTCTAGTTTTTCTTGCACTGTTTGTTGAAACTTTTTCTTAATTCTATCGATAATCTTATATCTTATGTCATAAATATCCATGAAATTAAATAATCTACATTTATATCTGGGCTTTCAGTTCTACTAAACTGTATGTCTCTTTTCTAGTACCAAATAATTTAAATTCCTGTCATTTTATAATGTAGTTTGGAGTCAGGTAGCAGGTGACTTCTACCACATTTTTTCTTTTTCTTCTCAGAATTGCTTCAGCTACTTACAGACTTTTTACCCTCTATTTCTATGAAAAAAATGTCATTGAAAAATTTTATTGGAATTGCATTAAATGTAGTAAGTTTTAATAGCATAACTTTTTTTTATTATATTAAATATCCCCATGCATATACATGGGAGGGATACTCAGGGCTTCTTCCTAGCTCTGCTCAGGGGTCATTCCTGACAGTGTTTAGGGGACCATATGTGTGCCAGTTATCGAACCCTGGGCAGCCTTGTGAATGGCAAACACCTTACTACACTATCACTCTGGTCACCTATTTACCATTCTTTTTTTTTCTTTTAAGTTTTTTTTACCACACCCAGTGATGTTCAGTGGTTACTCCTGGCTCTGCACTTACAAATCTCTCTTGGAAGTGCTCGGGAACTATTATGGAATGCCTGGGATAATACCCCTGTACTATCTCTCTGATCCCCCATTTTTTTTTTTTTTTGCTTTATGGGTCACACCCAGCAATGCTCAGGGGTTTCTCCTGGCTCTGCACTCAGAAATTACTCCTGGCAGTGCTCGGGGAACCATATGGGATGTTGGGGATCAAACCTGGGCTGGCACGGGCCAGTTGCGTGCAAGGCAAACACTATCACTCCAGCCCTTCTGGTCCCCCATTTACCATTCTTAATGTTGTAATCTGCTTTTAAACAGTATATTGTAGTTTTCCCCTTTTTTGTATATTTCATTATACAATTCATCTCTTTTGTTATTTCTTTTTTATATTTATATATTTATAAATATATGTTTATACATCTATGTATATATTTGTTATATTTTTTTTTTTTCTTTTTATTATATTTTTTACATCTCTTATATATTTCATCTTTTGTTAAGCTTGACTCTAGATATTTTATTCTTTTGCTTTATTGTTTATTTCTGTATAGAAATGCAACAGGTCTTTTATATTGATTTGTATCCGACTACTTTGCTGTACTCATTTATTTGTTTGTTTTGGGGGTCATACCTGGCAGTGCTCAGAGGTTACTACTGATTCTGCACTCAGGATTCATGCCTGGTGGTACGTAGGGAACCATATGGGATGCTGGGGAATAAACAGGTTGAGCCGCATGCAAAGCAAGCGCCCTCCCCACTTTAATATTACTCAAGCCCCTTTGTTGTACTCTTTCCAAGTAGAATGTTTAGTATTTTCTGTACTATCTAAAAATGATAATAGTTGCACTAACTTTCTCATTGGATGCCTTTTATTTCTTGTATATTTGCTCATTATAAGACCTCTGCTATTATAGTAATGACCTTTATTGAGCTGAGATATTTTCTTCTATCCATGTTATATTTCAGTTGTCAGATATACTTTGCAGTCGTCCGATATACAATATTTTTCAGTATTTATTGATATAAAGATTTTATCTTTGATAGCTTATTATAGTTATTTGTGTACATCTGTTTAGTTTATAATCACTTAAATGCAGTCCCTAAGGCTGCTACATAAAACTTTCAAAAACTATCTTTAGCTTTTGATGAACTTTTTTTTAATTTTTTTTATTTTTACAATTACAAAGATATACAATTAAAAGTTCATATTTGGGTTTTGGTCAAACAGTGTTGCAGCACCCGTCCCGCCACCAGTGCCCATCTCCCACCACCAAAGTCCCGGTTCCCTCCCCCCCTCCCCAGCCCTGCTCCATGGCAGGTTCCTTATTTCTTTCCCTTTCTCTCTCTTTCTCTTTTCCTTCCCCTCCAGACTATGGATTACAGAACATACATTAAAGGGTTGTCATGTGTATCTTTTGCCTCTATTTAATGCTCAGTTCTAGGTTGGCATTAGTACCCTCAACAATTGTTAGCACACTGTTCCATTTTCTGTCTTACCTAGCTGTCGGGGCGCTCCGCCGGGTCCCCGACAGTGCCGGGAAGCGAAGTTCCCTTCTACCTCCGGGCCGGCGAGGAATGGATGAAACTCAGGAATCCGATGCGGTTTTAAAAAGGCTTTACTTATCACAGGTTCAGGCATACAAATCAGCAAAAGGAAAAACCCGATGCTTAGGATTCCAGGCTAGAACCCCAGCCA
Source organism: Cryptotis parvus (assembly GCA_021461705.1). NCBI lineage: Eukaryota > Metazoa > Chordata > Mammalia > Eulipotyphla > Soricidae > Cryptotis > Cryptotis parvus. Next base: position 41,462 of record JAJIBD010006021.1, read on the forward strand.
CGTGTAGGCCAAGATGGCGACCACCACGTGTAAAACTTCCAAGGGGAATAAACGCTCACAAGGCGAGATCCCACCGGGAAGAAGACCGGGAGAGGCGTGAACCAGCTAGTTTATACCCCCGCCCCCCCGCAACTCAGACCTTCCTCCCATTGTTATGGAAAGCAGGGAGGGTCCAATGCCCTCAGGTAGTCCCTCCCTGCATCTCACCTAGGGCCTTTACTGTGCTAATGTTTTGAGCCGGAATGCCTTTGAAATGTAGAGAAGGGGTTTCTGAGATGGCATGTCACTGTACCAAAGATCAACACCAATGCCAGTTAAATATTTCTCCAAGCCTTCACAAGTCTCCTCTACTTCATTGTAGTTTTATATTTTATCAGGGAGCCATGCTTGTTTGTTTGGAAGCAAACAGCATTTCTCTCTGGTCTAATTACTTAGGTGTCCTTACGTGGCCAGGCTAATATGCTGGTAAGATCTAGCTAGTCCCACGATGATTGTGATAGCATGGGAGAATATTTATACCAGCTAGTACAGCATACATGGTCGGATAAACTGCCACATTTAGACTACCCCTTATCTACGGAGTGATTTGCCGGGAGGCAATCCAGAGCAGATGCAGCGGCCCTTAGGAGTCCTGCAACACCTAGCCTCTGAATCCCACACGTTTGTGATAATTTCCACATTTGACAGGACCTCCTGATATATGTTTCACTTGACCTTGGATATTGTTATCATAATATGTACCTATATATTTATGTTATGCAGATAAATGCAGTCATTCTGTATCTGTCTCTCTCCTTCTGGCTAATTTCGCTCAACATAATCTTCTCCATGTCCATCCATTTGTAGGCAAATTTTATAACTTCATTTTTCCTAACAGCTGCATAGTATTCCATTGTGTAGATGTACCAGAGCTTTTTTATCCAGTCATCGATTTTCGGGCACTCTGGTTGCTTCCAGATTCTGGCTATTGTGAATAATGCTGCTATGAACATAAAAGTAGGGATGGTGATGAACTTTTTTTAAATTGAGGTCTACACATATCTATAGAGTCTACACATATCTAAACCTGTCTCATGGCATACTCCATACATAATAGAAAGCACTTTCTGAACTGAGTATGAATAGTCCAAAGTGAAGTAAAAATGGAGTGGTCATCCATGGCCAAGCAGAACAGAGGCCAGTAGGACTTGTCAGTAGTTGGAATCTATCACAAGTGTGCGTTTGGCTAGAGGATAGGTAAGATAGAAAAGAGACCAGTTTGCCAATATAAGTCGGAAATGGTAACACTAGACTAGAAATGAGTATTGAAAGTAGGTAAAGGGATATACATAATAGCACTTCAGTGTCTGTATTGCAAACCACAATGCAGGGAGAGAGAAAGATAAAGTAAGATAAAGAAGAAAAGTGCCTGCCCTGGCAGGTTGGGTGGCGGGGAGGGAAACTAGGGACATTAGTATTGGGAAATGTGCACCGACGGAGGGATGGATGCTGGAACACTGTATGATCATAACCCAATCATTAACAGCTTTGTAATTGTCTCACTTGATCACTTGACATCCTGTTATTCGTCGATTTGCTCAAGCGGGCAAAAGTAACATTTCCATTTGACCTGATCACGTGCCAGTGTAGCCCAATGGCATCTGCTTGCTTCAGAAATACGAAGAACCTCAAACCGTTCGTTCAGGGTCTTACGAAGAAGTCTGACCATCTTGTAGGTTGGCAGCCACGTGATCTTTTGACATCCCGTGGGATCCAGTCAGTAATGGCTGTAGTCCAACAGTCTTCTCCAAATCTCATTACATGTTCCTTACAAGTCCACAGAGGACATAATAATGGACGAATTGTCTCACAGTGGTATAATAAAAAGGGGAGAGGGAAAGTCAATTATACAAATAAAAAATTTTGTATAGCACTTAAATAAAAAAAAAACGGTAGTGGTCAGCTGATTGACTTATAAAGTGAGTGGGTTGTGACATACCAAGTTTCATGTTCTCTGTAATCATTTTTTAGATTTTAGATTTCCGGGACAACATTCTCTCATCAAGCCACAGAATCCTGAAGCTTATGAAATATTTAAGAGGGAAAAAACATTGGGGTAAGTTTCCCATTTGGGAAAAAAAAGCAAAAACAAAAACTTATAAAGTGCATACTCTAATTTTTGTGGCGTTAAGGATTTCTATGAATTTTGAGTGATAATTGATGACAGAAAATGAGTAGTTATTCAGGGATTTTGAGAATAACTTACGAGATTAAAGAAGAGGGCTATATACAGAATAGAATTGATAGGATAAGTAGTTTATGTGAAAAGGATAAAGATAACTGTATGAGGCAGAGTGGTCAAGTTTGTTGTAAAAGCTTTGAATGTGGCATTTGAAATTAATCAAAAACTTAAGGGAGGGCCGGGTGAAAGCACAGTGGGTAGAGCATTTGCCTTGCATGTGACCAACCCGAGTTCAATCCCTGGCATCCCTTTTGGTCTCCCGAGCACCTCAGAGTAATTCCTGAGCAAAGAGCCAGGAGAAACTCCTGAGCATCGCCAGGTATGACCCAAAAAAAGCAATAAATAGATAAATAGATAAATAAACAAATAAAATAAAAGATAAAAACATAAAGTAAGGGAAAAAACTGGCTTGAGTAAATGTATATGAAATGTTTCATAGAATTACTTTTTTTTTATTAAATTGGAGTGATTAGATATAGAAGGGGCCGGAGTGTTAATATAGCAGGTAGGGCATTTGCCTTGTACGTGGCCAACCTGGGTTTGATCTCCAGCATCCCATATGGTCCCCTGAGCACCTCCAGGAGTAATTCCTGAGTGCAGAGCCAGGAGTAACCACTGAGCATCTCTGGGTGTGATCCAAAAAAGAAAAAAAGAAAGAAAAGTTTAAAGAAAAACATCAAAAAGTAATTTTCTGGACTAGAAAGATAGTACAGCGGAAATACAGTTTATCTTGCATGCCAACGATCCTGGTTTAGTCCTTGGTACCACACATGTTCTCACAAGCATTACCAGGAGTAATCCCTAAGCATATGGTCAGTCAGTAGTCTAAAATCCTGAGCACTGTCACTTGTGATCCAAAACCAAATAGAAAAGAAAAAAAATGGTAATTTTGGAATAATCTTACCTAAAGGAAGTTGCCAAAATTTAGCCGAATAGCTTGATTTTTCATTATTTCTGGTCTTCTGTTTATTTTGATTTTGTGTACTGTGTTGTTTTTTTAACCACACCAAGAAGTGCTCAAGGGTTACTCTGGCTCTGAACTCAGGGATCACTCTCAGCCGGGTTCAGGTCACTGTATGTGGTGCTGGGGATTGAGCCCATATCAGCTGCATGCAAGGCAAGCACCTTACCTGCTGTACTGTGTCTCTGACCCTGATTTTTTTTCATTATTTTTGAAATATAAATTGGAGCAAGCAATTTATCTTGGAAGTACTTTGGATTTATATTCTGATTGTTTCAAATATCTTATCAGTTGATTTTATTATTTCTAATTTTCTAGGTGTTTCAAAAGCTCCTGGGGTTAGTGATACCTCACAGATATTGCAAATTTCATTTTAATACATTGCGTGGCTGTGAGAGAACACAATGTAAGTTTGCTCATGTGCCTGAGCAAGGGGATGAAAAGGTAAAATTTTTAAATCTTTGAAGGATACATTATTATTACTATCTCAGTAATATATTTAAATTTGCTTTAACTTCTAAGAGCATAGATAAGCTTTGCCTAGTTTTGTGCTATATGTAAATGGAATCATACAATTTGTATTCTTTTATTTCTGGATTATTTTCTTTGAAATTTTGAGATTCTTTTTTCTTGTAGACATTTTTTCATTGCTCTATAATTGAGACTATTCCATTATGTTGCTGCATCAAAATTCTGTAGATAAAAATAATACGAACATTTGGGTGCTTTCTGAATTTGACAGTTACAATTAGTGCTTCAGTGTTCTGCATCTCTTTGGTGTTATATGTGCACATTATGATGAGTTGTACTTATAACTGGAAAGACTGAATCATAAGGTATGCATTTTTCCTTCTTCAGTAGATAGGGCCAAACAATTCACAGTGGTTTTCCAAGTTAACGTTTTTATGAGAAATTTGAGATAACACTGGTTGCTTCACATCCTATCAGTGATTAGTTATCCTCTAAATTATTCTGATGGTTCGGAAGCAATCCTTCCTTCCCTTCTAGTTGAAGCTTCTAATTGAAGCTGGGAGTATAGCTTGGGCTCAGAGTACTTTTCTTCATGTGTGAAGCTCTAGGTTCAATCCCCACCAACCCACAACACACACAATTCTTCTATATTATGGATATAAGTTCATGGGTGTGTGTGTTTCATATAGCTTATACTACTTCACAGGGAGCCTGGTCAGCCTCTTTACAGTGTCTTATATAAACAAAATCTCTTAATTTTTATGTTGTATGTTCTCTCTTTTTTTTACTAATGGTGTTAACTTCTGTATCGGTTGAAATCTATGGAAAGAATATCAGGATAATACCTTGCTTTTTAAAAATATTTTATCTTTTGCATTCAGAACTCTAGAGTATATTGAGTTGTTAAGACACCATTTTCTTAAAAAAAAAATCTTTCCACACTTTACTACAATGTCACTAGGTCATAAGTCAGCCAATTATATATACATATATATATATATATGGTGATTTTTCTAATATTTTTAATTTAATTTTTGTTTGGTTTTTGGTTTGGAGCCACACCCTGCTGTGGAGTAAACTAGGGTTTACTCCTAGTTCTGTGCACAGGATCACTCCTGGTGGTGCTCATATGTTGTACCAGGGTATAAGCCCAGTCAGTCATGTGCTAGGCAAGCACCTTTACCCCTGCATTATCTCTTCAGTCCTCTAATCTCTTTTTCAGACTGTTGATCAGTGTGTTTACCCTTGTGCCAGTAAATGGTTGGTTTTTATTTAATATCTATAAATAAGGTCTGAGATGGAGTGGTAGTGCACAGGGAGTCAGATGCTTTCTCTGTATGCAGCTGACCCTGGTTCGATCTATGGTACCACAAATGGACCCTTGAACCCACCAGGAGTGATCCCTGAGCATAGAGCCGGGTAATCCCTGAACATGGCCAGATTTGGGCCCTCATAACAAAAATAAATAAGGTCTTTCATTAAAGAATTTCCTTCTGTCCCCAAGATCTTCCAAATCTCGGCTATTTTTCTTGTTTCTTTGACAGAACTTCTATAGACTAGGTTTTTGTAATTAATTGAATATTCGTTGCAAATGTTCAATTTTATTCAGTTACTTTAGTTTTACTTTAGGGTTTAAGTAAACAAGAATTAAGACTTGTGGTTTTTATAAAATAGGAAAGGTAATTTTTCCATATTTCATGATTTTTGCAGATTTGCATGGATGTATTTAAGAAATATATTAGTACCAATGAACTGTGTTTGCTACAACGTGCAGGTATGAGACAGTGAAATTAAAACAGTGTGCTGTTATTTTATGGTTTGAAGTAAACTTAGTACTTTTAAGTATGAAAACCAAATGCCTTAGACTGGCTGTTAGTGTTAGAAAACAGTGATTAATAAAAAAGAATTCTAGGGAGTCTGGAGAGATAGAGAGATAGCCCAGCATTTAGGGCACTTCTTGCAAGAGGCCTACCCAGGTTGGATCTCCAGGACACCATATAGTCCCTAAGCCCCACCAACAGTACCCATATTATTCCCCAAACCCCACCAGGAGAGGTCCCTGAGCACAGAGTCAGGAATAAGCCCTGAGCACCATAAGGTATGGCCCCAAAACCAAAAATAAATAAAAAATAATTCTGCTTTATGCTATAAACCTTGTACTAGTGTTTTTCATAACACAATTTTTTAGGTATAAGACAAAATAAGGATACAATTAATAGGCTTAAAATCTTTCTGAAAAGATCATTCAGAAACTGAATCTTCTCTACTTCATTCTTTTACACTTAACTACTTCGAGTCTATTCACCATTCCTCTGTGTAGTCCTATAAGCAAGCCAAGCTGTATTTTAAATTCATTGCCTTTACTGCCACTGCTCTCTACACAGAATACCTTTCTTCCATCCCTTTTCCAAGCAAAACCTTGGTCTTTCAAGCTATGGTCAAAGAATCCTCTATTTATAGTTTTTTTTTTTTTTTGGTGCCACACCTTGCAGTGCTCAGGGATCACCCAGTCTCTGCACTAAGGAATCACTCTAGGTGGGGCTCTGGGAACTATATGGAATGCTGGCAGGGATTGAACCTGGGTTGACCACTTACCTTACCCACTCTACTCTCTCCCTCTTGTCCGTCCTTTATTCATCTTAACTAAGTCCACAACCCCATTCCACTTTTGCTTCCGGAAAGAACCAATACCTTGTTTATATTTGTCATCCGACTTCCTCCTCGTCTAAACTCCACCCAGCAAACCCAGCCTATCACAGCCCGGCTCATCAAGATCCACCCTGCTGCAGTCTTTTTTTGATCCGGCCTAGAACTCCACCCAGCAGATCAGCCTATCACAGCCCAGCTCATCGAGATCCACCCTGCCTCAGTCTTTTTTAATCCGGCCCAGGTATGCTGATCCAGAGACAGACATGGGGCAGAGCTGCTACTGACTCTCACTGTGCCCAGCCGCTCATGAGGTGCCCGGGAGGGATGGCAGGTTCTAGCCCTGGCCCACCACCCCAGCAGAGCCTCACAACAAGCCAGACGACCCCCCCACTCCATGAGGACCTCCATTTTCCACATCCGAACTTCCTCCTCATCAGAACTCCACCCAGCAGACCAGGCTAACATAGCCCGGCTCATCGAGATCCACCCTGCTGCAGTCTTTTTTTATTCCGTCCCAGCAGAACCTCACAACAAGCCAGACGACCCCCCCACTCCATGAGGACCTCCATTTTCCACATCCGGACTTCCTCTTTGTCAGAACTCCACCCAGCAGACCAGCCTATCACAGCCCGGCTCGCGCGGCCGCCGTGGCTGCACGGTTCATCAATAAATGCTGGATTTTGAGATGACTACATGAGTATGCTACCCACACAGCAGAGCCTGGCAAGCTACCCGTGTCGTGTTTGATATGCCAGATACCAGTAACAATTATAGACCTCATTCCCATGACCTGATGGAATGGTTTGAGGCTCTTTGTGTTCCTGGAGCAAGCAGGTTCCCTTGGGCTCTACTTGCATGAGACAGGTCATATGGAGATGTTACTGGTGCCCGCTCGAGCAAATCGAAGATAAACGGGAAGACAGTGATACAGTGACAGTGACATAGCAAAAGCTACATAATATGAGTAATGGAGCGCTTTAAATTGATACTCATCTGCTTGAAATATCTCCAAGAATTAAAAAAATATATAAAACAAAACTATTTGTCTGAACTTTTTCTAACTATCACTTGTCACTTGTCTTCCTGTTGTTCATATATTTGCTCAAGTGGGTGCCAGTAACATCTCCATTTGTTGGGAATGAGGTCCATTATTACAATTTTTGGCATATCGAATACACCACAGGTAGCTTGTCAGGCTCTGTTGTGGCTCTGGGTTCATCTCAGAGGATCTGTGTCATCTCAGAGGATCTTTTTCTATGTCAGACCATCAACCATCCAGGGCCCATGGGGCAGAGCCCTGGGTATAGACAAGTCTGTCTCCTGCCTGCCACTTGCTGACACAGTCGGGCACCACAGCCACATCAGCAATACCTCGAGGGGCAGAGTTCTAACTATAAAAAGGAGAAAATAGTTAGAAATAGCAGGAGCCTACGTAGGAAATGCATCATCTGAGTAATTATCACAGCCAAGGAGGAGAAATTAAATAAATATGGTTATATAAGGATGAACATTGATATCCCAGAAGGAATTTCTGGTATATGAAATGTGAAAGAAAAGAGGATGTCAGGGGAGGCAGTGAACATCCCAGAAATGTAATTCTGATTGTGCAGTTACTCAGTACAGTAACAGAGAAATTTCTTAATTCAGTTTTAAAGCAATGTGGGAAAGTCAAGACCTTTAATAAATAAATAAATAAATTAGTAAGAATCTCTGAAAACTAAGGTGAAAGTATGAATAGCAATCATTAGAGCAGGTGAGCACAGAATAGCCTCAATATTATGTATAAAATAATTTAGTGTTTAGAAAGACAATAGGGTTTGGGAAAGGAAAATACTAGCTGTGGATCTAGTTTCTCCAACCAAAAACAATGCAAGGATGTCTTTGATGCGCAAGGCAGGTGGCTAAATGAATGGCACCCCCTACCCCACTTTGTTTCTAAATCCGTTATCTGTTTTGCATTGAATTGCCACTAAAATTTTCTTTCCAGAAATTTTATGACTACCATTTAATGTATATAAAAATGAATTAATCCCATTTTATATTAACAGTTCACTAGTAAAAGTGTATTTACCATAAAAATTTTTAGAAAGGTGATAATTTAAATAATTTAAAGAAAACACAAAATGTGGGGTCAAAGAAATAGTGCAGAGGTTAAGGCGCAAGTCCTGCATACAGCCGACTCTAGTTTGAGTCCCAGCTCCACATACCCTGAGCACCACTTGGAACAACCCCTATGCACAGAATCTCAGAACCAGGAGTAAGCTCAATATCACTATCATCATGGAACGGCAGTCAAAACAATAATGAGATATCCCCTTATACCATAGAGATGGGCATTCATCAAAAAGAACAACCACCACCAATATTGGCACAGATGCAGGGGAAAAGGGGCCCTCTTTCACTACTGTTGAGAATGTTGCCTGAAAGTCAATATGAACATTCCTCAAAAAAAACTAGGAATTGAGCTTCTGTATGACCCAACAATTCCACTCCTGGATTATATCCCAAGGGCAATGGAAAATGCAGAAAAGATATTTGCACACCTATGTGCATTGCAGCACTTTTCTCGATGAGCAAAATCTGGAAACAACCCTGGTGCCCAAAACAGATGACTTGACAAAAAGATTCGAACATACACAATAGAATACTACTGAGCCATAAGAAAAGATGAAGTCATGCATTTTGCTGATACTTGGATGGGTCTGGAGAGTATCATGTTGCGTGAAATTGGTCAGAGGGGGAGGAACAATGATCTCACTCATATGTAGGATATAATAAAATAGGGGAATAACTAAAGCCCACATCATGGTTCTTTTAAAAGATTAAAATATGGGGGAAAATTAAACCTTTAGCTAGATTGCCTAAGGAAAAAAAAATCCTAAAATGAAAGCAGGTGCTTGTTTTTCAAGCCTGTGTTCTCTTTTGAACATGCATCTCACTTGCTTTCTCTCTGTTTTTTGCTTTCCTATTTCTACTCTGGAGGAGCTTGTGTTCTCAAATACATATTTCCATTTTTTCCTTATATCTTTCTAAGAAAATTTTATTCAATAAAACTACTTTGCTTAACTATTTAAAAAATGGGGAAGATTATGCTTCTGCAGAAATGAAAAAAGACTATGGAAGTATTCTGCATAACTACAATTACTAATCGGACAGCCTAGATGAATTGGGCAAATTCCTAGAAACACAAAACCTCCCAAGACTAAATGACAAAGAGAACATCTTAACTGGTTATAATTACTAAGGAGTTTGTATGAGTAAGCAAAAATCTACAAAGAAAAATTCCAAGACTTTTATGCTGATGAGTAATATTCCATATTGTGTATATATAACATAGTTTTGGAGGTGGAATCACACAATTGGTGCTCAGGGTTTATTCCCCGGTTCTGTGCTCAGGGAACCACAAAGTTCCCTGTGACTGAGCAAGTGACTGAAGTAGGATTGTGCCAGTAAAATCGATTGAGTATATAAAGAATCTTCAGAATAAATATGAATAATAACATCTATATTATATTTGCTTAAAGGTATAAGTTTGACATTAATTTTTCCATTAGCCATTAAATTTTATCATTAACTACTTCTTCAGGTAACCCCAAGCAATTCAGATTAAATATTTTTGGTAGAAAAAAATATTTTTTGTTAAAACCTTTTCAGTTAAGGGTTACAGATTCTTGACATGAGAAAATTTTGGAATGAGGAAAAAATAATAATTTTACTTAATATAAATAAAATTAATGAATAAAAATTGGAAATATGTAATGAAAATCAAGTAATTAAATCAAGGCAACATTACTTTCTCAAAGGAAATTAATCCAACTTCTAGTAAAATTTCATAATCATAAATTAGAATGAAAAGCATCGCCAAGTGGGTTTCAGTAGAATGAGTATATGTCAAAATAATCTGCCCTGCCCCAAATTATATAGTTTCCTGTATGTGAGTTGACCACAGCCTAAAGACTAGGTAGTATGGTTCTCCATGAGTTTATTCTAGGGCTGTGGTTAATGAAAGTAGTTTGAACCTACTTTTTGTGAATAGCACAAGTTAGCACCTATTTTAGTGTCCAGTGTGCTAGGATTCTTTAAAAATCACTGCTATTAAACTTATTGTAGTTTATTTTCATCTAATATTTTTGATACTGAATTTAAGAATTTATATTACTCAGTTTTTAAATATGGAAAATATGATTATTTTTAAAGTAATGAATACATCTTAATATACTTTTTTACTTTCAGTAAACATGTTTATGGAATATTACAGAAAATTTCCTCCAGGTATACACTTTGATTTACAAGTGTTAAATGATCTTCTAACTTCTTTACTCAAACATTGTTTATTGAAAGAAGTATTTCAGGTAGTGAATCTCAGCATAATGGTTAAAATCATGGTAAGTAATCCAAAAATACTTTTATATTTCTTTAATTTTTTAATCTTGATTTTTGTAATTTAGATGTAAAATTTCTGTTTGTTGAATGCTTCCTAGAGAACACGTGTTTTTCAGCATAAACATTTAAAAAATTTAAGGTGTATTGAAAGAAGACATGAAAATGAGCTTAATTAATTTTTTTGTTTTATCCAGCCTGCTCTGAAAATATTACTAAATATATTTGAGCATGTGGCAGTCATGAAATTAAGGAATGCTGTACCTGCTTTAATTGATGTACTTTGCAAGGTATGCAGTTTGCTTGTTTTCATAATGAGTATCTTAAAAACAGTTATTTCCATTTACTCTTGTTGTTGTTTTGTCTTATGGCCCTAATGATCAGAACTAGGGTTCTAACATACTAAGCATACATTCTACCACTGAACTACATTCTTGACCTTCACTTCTTATCAAATAATTTTTGTCAGAAATTTTGAGTGCCTAGAGAGATAGGCCCATGAGTAGGGTGCTTATCTTGCGCACGGCCAACCCAGGTTCTATTCCCAGAACCGAATATGGTCCCCCCTAGCCCTGCCAGGCATGATCCCTGAGCACAAAGCCAGGGGTAAGGGGGTGCCAACAAGTATGGCCCCAAAACAACAACAACATTTTTTTTTTTGCTTTTTTTGGGTCACACCCGGCGATGCTCAGGGGTTACTCCTGGCTCTGCACTCAGGAATTACTCCTGGCGGTGCTCGGGGGACCATATGGGATGCTGGGGATCGAACCCAGGCCGGCACAGGCAGGCCGCGTGCAAGGCAAACACCCTACCGCTGGGCTATCGCTCTGGCCCCAACAACAACAAAATTTTTTTATTTATTTCTGGAGATTTATCAATTGGCTTTAATGACTTTAATACCTTTGCCTTAAATTTATAGTTCCAAGCACTTCCAGATGGTTGTTGATTTGTTATCTTCATCTCAGTTACCTAAAGATACTTAAGAAAATTTTTTTTTCTGAAAGATTTTAGGCATTTATAAAAAAATGCAAAAAATGCAGATAAATATCTAAAGAGAAGTATGACCAAAACAGAGAAATGTGGCTATAAATTAATTTCATATTTGGAACTAAACAAAAAGAAAAAACAATTTTATGGCTTTAAATATATTAAATTTAAATTACATTAAATATATCACTGTATCACTGTCTTCCCGTTCATCATCAATTTGCTCAAGCGGGCGCAGTAACATCTCCATATGTCCTATCTCATGCTAGTAGAGCCCAAGGGCATCTGCTTGCTCCAGGAACATAAAGAGCCTCAAACCATTCCATCGGGTCAATTGTTACTGGTATTTGGCATATCAAATATGACACGGGTAGCTTGCCAGACTCTGCCGTGCTGGGTGGCATACTCTTGTAGTCACCTATGATCTCCAGCATTTATTGATGAATAAGATACTTCAAAATTTCAGAAAATAGCATGGACTTACTACCCATATTTATTGTATGTTAAATTTTGCCATACTTCTTTCAGACTACTCGTTAAACAGGAAAGCAGGTACAGCTAAAGCTCACCCCAGTAATTTATACCCTTTATGAGAGGAATTAATCTTCACATTTTTATGCACCATCCCTTCCTCTAAACATTTTTACTTCCATAAAATGTAAAATTAAAACATTCCACATCTATTAATTTTGAAAGTACTATAAAAAGTTGCGGAGTTTCGCACTCCACAGTAGATATGCATAAGGATACCTAGTCAATGTCTTCATTGGCATTAAATATATATATTTTTTAATTTTTAACTGTATTCCTAGCATTTGGCTTGACCCAGATATTCATTTCAGAATAGACCCATGTTTTCTTTAGGAAATAGCATTAGAACCACTGTAGCAGTTGAACAGATATTTTGGTGAATGCTTGGCGTTCCACATTGCAAAACTTGAAAACGTTACTTGCCTAGAAAATTTTTTAGAAGGGCCACTCCTATTGGCACTTAAGTATTACTCCTAGCATGGTATTCGGGAGCTCCCCGAAGTGCTCCATGGTCCATGAGGTATCATGGACCTCAGAGATTGAACCCTGGGTTCCCATGTGGCATTTTATTTTGTCTTCACAGCCCCTTGCATAAAAAAAATTTTTTAATCAAAAGTCATTCATCACTTACAGTAGTTGTTGAAAATTTTTGACTCTCTCAGGAAGTTCAAAGTCAGTGGTAAGCACTAGTGCTATAACCATGAGACAAATGACTACCAAACAGGAGATGCAAACAATGGAATGAGTGGGGTAACTTGGAGAACAGAGCAGTATTTAGGATTTTATTTATTTTCCAAAGGTCCTCCTGGACAGTATTTATGGGACCCTGGGCCCACTACCAGTGATAGTTCAGTGAAATGCTCTGTGATGCATCCCTGGTGATGCTGTGGAGCCAGGTGGTATCAGGGGTCTGACGTAGGACCTAGCACATGCCAGACATGTGCTTCAACAATTTGAGCTATTTTCTGTAAACTCAAATAGTGATTTTTAATTAAAAAGTATTTCCATTTTTGCTTTATAGTTTTAGATAGCTCATTCTCAAATCATCATTTCATTTGTATCATTTGTCTTCCTGTTGTTCATCGATTTGCTCGAGCGGGCACCAATAACTTCTCCATACATCCTGTCACATGCTAGTGTAGCCTAAGGACATCTGCTCACTCCAGGAACATGAAGAGCCTCAAACCATTCCATCAGGTCATGGGAATGAGTTCTATCATTGTTACTGGTTTTTTTGGCATATCAGATACAACACAGGTAGCTTGCCAGGCTCTGCCATTCTCAAATACTTGAGAATAAGTTTCAGAAATAAGAAATAAGTTTCAGATATTTTTAATGAATTTTAATTCTGCTTGTCTCCACGTTTTTATTTCTTCCATTAGTCTCAGCACACAATTTGATTTATATAAGAACAGCTAATTTTATTTTCTCTTCTAAGCTTGTAGAAGCTGGGATGGTGCTTGACTCAGAACACTTTAACTATATTGTTAAGCTTTTATACCAAGTACAGGCTTCCAAACAAGAAATAACTGCAGTTTTGGATATAAAATCAAGGTAAGAAAACTTGCCACTATAATGTATGTGTTTTCATGGGGACTCATAAATGATAAAGGCAGAATACCTGTCACTGCTTATATGTCCAGATATCTATTCATCCATTGTAATTCCTTCTCCCTTCTCTTGACTTTGTCCTGGTCACATTTACATTAGTTGTGCTTCCTCTGACTGATTCTCCTGGGAGCCTAGCCATTTTATTCTTAGAACCTAATTTCATCTGAATGCCTGGAACATTAAGTATTGTTGTTGTTGTTGTTGTTTTTATTGAATCAGTGAAATACACAGTTATAAAGTTGTTCATGATTGGGTTTCAGTCAGACATGTTCCATCACCCATCCTTCATCAGTGCACATTTCTCAACACCAGTGTCCCCAGTTTCCCTCCACTGTGTACATTTTTCAACACCAATATCCCCAGTTTTCCTCCACTGAAACACTAAGTGGTAAAAGGAATCTCTCCTCCTCTATTTTACAATTTAATTCCAACTTACTGTACTTGTTTCTGTATATAAAAATTGCCTTGTTTTTCTCTTTTACTCTGTCATTTTAACTAAAAATATTTTAATAACTCCAGATTTTTTCTCTCATTTGCTTCTGCTTTATGAGCTTCTAAAGGACTTTTAAATAAAACAAAAGCAAAAAAGCTATAACAGTGACAGTAGTGCCATTTAATACCCATATTGAGAAAAAGGAAATTCATGGTATTTTCACTTTTTTTGTTCATTGTGTAGGGAAAAGAATACAAATTATAAGTACAAGTAATTTCAGTCTCCAGAGTCCTTAAGGATATCCAGCTTCAACAACTGCTTTTTCCCCCTCCTTTTGACATTTATTTTCACTTAATTTTTTAATTATTTTATTGAGTCACCATGCCATACAGTTAGAAAGCTGTTCACCATCAGGTATCAGTCACACATTATTCCTACACTCATTCCTCCACCAGTGCACGTTTTCCACCACCAATGTGCCCTTTTACCCTCTTGCCACCCCCTCAACCCCATGCTCCCAAGCCTGTCTCTATGGCAAGTACTTTCCTTCTTCCTCTCTCTCTCTCCCCATTGGGCATTATGATTTGCAGTACAGATGCTTAGAGGTTACCAGGTTTGTTCCTTTACCTATTCTGCATGCAGTTCTTACACAGTGGTCATTTACCGCTGTCTTTGTCATAGAGGTCCCTTTCTTATCCAACTGCCTCCCCCCCAAGGGATTGAAGAAAGCTTCCACCATGGACCAAACCTCCTGGCCCTTCTACTATCCTTGGATATTGGTTTCATATTATGTTTTACACCTCACAAATGAGTGCAGTCATTCTGTGTCTGCCCCTCTTCTTCTGACTCATTCACCCAGCATGATAACACTTCATGCTGTTCACCCATTTATAAGCAGATTTCTTGACTTCATCCTTCCTATCAGCTGAGTGGCATTCCATTGTATAGTAGATGTACCATGGTTTCTTTAACCAGTCGTCTGTTCCTGGGTACTCATGTTGTTTCCAGATTCTGGCTATTGTGAATAGTACACCTGCCTCTTTTAAAGGGAGAACCTCTTAAGAAATTTCCAGGAGACCTATGAGCTACTTCTGCTAATAGTCATACCAGCTATGCATGCGTAATGGTTCAGCACATGGAGCTGGTGATATGGTACTGCTTAGATCCAGTGACTCTGGGCTTCACCAGAGCTGCTCCAGTGCTCAAGGGGCCAGTACTAGGGATAAAACTTGTGGCCTAATATCTGCAAAGCATATTCCAGCATTAGCCTCCCAAAGCTACTTTTGCCTTTTTTTTTCTCATTGTCTTCTAGTAAAGAAGTACATACATTTTCCTGCTTCAGAGTTCACAATCACCTTGAAATAAAAGCAATTAAATAGATTGACTGAACTAAGTTAATATTATTTAGTTCAATTATATCTTACAGGTGATAACTTTTGAAAATTTAAAATAACCTTTGGAGGGTCAGAGTGATAGTATATCAGAGTAGAGTGCTTGCTTTGTATGCAGTCGACCCAGGTTCAATTCACAGCACCCTGTATGGTTCCCCAAGTACTGCCAGGAGCATATTCCTGCATGCAGAGTCGGGAGTAATCCTGAGCATCTCCAGGTGTGGTCCAAACACCAAATAAAAAAATCAAATAACCTGTGGTTATTTGGTATAGAACAACAGCAGCTATGTCATAGAACTCTAATGGTAGCTGTTGTTCACTCCTTTTCCATGATATTCTCCTAAAATGCTCTATCACTGAAATGGTGAAGTGCTATTTGGAGACTGACATGTGTTCTGTGATATGCATGTAAGTACAAAATCACATACCCATTTTCAGAACCTGTTGCTGTTAAGTGACACAGTTTGTACAATGGATCATAAGAGACAACTATGAACAAGTACACCCCAAGAAGTTGGACAATATGGACCTTTCCTTGCTTGCAGCTAGCCCAATTAATTTATGGCTAATCGGGTTCTATTCTTGGCACCCCACAATGGTACCCAAGCACCACCAAAAGTGATACCTGCGCACAGAGCTAGAAATAGAGTACTGCTAGGTGTAGCCACAAAACAAAAAAGAAGAGACGAACAAATTCCTAGAAATATATAACTTTACATATACTTATATATGTGGTGACTACATTGTTACTCTTGTGTGCCTTTTAAGTGACAAATAAACCATGTGATAGTTATTCAGTGAAAGGTTATAAGTTAATTTTTGCAATAAAAAACTGGTGTGACATTTATATGGATAGAACAAACACTACAAAATTTTGTATGGAACCATAAAACTTCCAGAATAACCAAAGCAATTCTGAGACAGATTGGAGACATTGTGTTCTTTGACCTTATTTTGTACAACAAAACCAGTAATCAAGAGTTTTATATTGTAATGATCAAAGATTCATACCCAAATAAATGGAATAAAGTAAATCTTCTGTATATATATATAAGTTAATGATTAAAGATCTATGTGTATTAAGTAAAAGGAAAGCCTTTCCAACAAACAGTGTGTGGGAAAACTTTCATTTTTAAACAAAATTCAGTTTGATCCCCTATCTCACACCACACACATTTGTTTGAAAAACAGGATTAGAGGTCAATAGCATAGCAGGTAGGACATTTGCCTTGCATGCGGCTGACCTGGGTTCAATCCCTGGCATACCATCTGGTTCCCCCTCCCCAAGTACTGCTAGGAGTAACCCCTGAGCATCACTGGGTGTGACCCAAAAATAAAAAAAAGGATTAAAAACCTTGATATTAGAACTGAATATGTAGAATATATCAATAGAACTCTCTGTGGTATTGTGAGGCATCTTCAGTGATTTAAGTCCATTGGAAAAGAAAACTAATCAAAAATAAACTCTAGTACATCAAACTAAAGAGTTTCTGCGCTGCAAAAAGAAGCAGTGCTAAAATAAAGACGCCCTGCTGAATGGGAGAAAATATTTTCACACCATTACATCTGTCACTGTCACTGTCTTCCTGTTCATCATCGATTTGCTCGAGCGGGCCCCAGTAACATCTCCATATGTCCTGTCTCATGCTAGTAGAGCCCAAGGGCATCTGCTTGCTCCAGGAACATAAAGAGCCTCAAACCATTCTGGAATGAGGTCTATAATTGTTACTGGTATTTGGCATATCAAATACAACACGGGTAGCTTGCCAGGCTCTGCCGTGCGGGTAGCATACTCTTCTAGTCATCTCTAAGTCCAGCATTTATTGATGAACCCTGCTGCCGCGATAGGCTGGTCTGCTGGGTGGAGTTCTGACGAGAAGTCCAGATGTGGAATATGGAGGCCCTTACATCTGACAAAGGAATAATAGCAAAGATTATACAAGAATGGGTAGTAGGATAGTGATAAGAGAATATTGATACTCTAGTGGTGGGGTTTTTTTTTTTTTTTTGGTGTTTTTTTTTTTTTTTTTTTTGCTTTTTTGGGTCACACCCGGCAATGCTCAGGGGTTTCTCCTGGCTCTGCACTCAGGAATTACTCCTGGTGGTGCTCTCGCTCAGGGGTTTCTCCTGGCTCTGCACTCAGGAATTACTCCTGGCGGTGCTCGGGGGACCATATGGGATGCTGGGGATTGAGCCCCGGCTGGCATAAGGCCCTACCCGCTGAGCTATGGCTCCCACCCTAGTGGTGGTTTTGTGTAGTGACTTTTTTTGTGCCTATAAAACAAGTATTAATGGGGCCAGAGTGATAGTACAGCAGGTAGGGTGTTTGTCTTGCCTGCAGCCCACCTAAGTTTGATCTCTGGCATCCCATATCAATATAGTATTGTATGGGGTTGCAGAGATACTAAAATGGATAAGGTGCTTGCTTTGCATGCAGCAAACCTGTGTTTGATCCCTGACACTTCATGTGGCCCCCTGAGAACAGGAGGGTGTGGCCCAAAGCTAAGTCAAAACAAACAAGAGAAAATGCAAGTCCCAACAATAGCAGTGAGAAAGGAAAAATGTATACAAATCAGAAAGGAGAACATAAAATTGCCGCTGCAGATTGGTATAACATAATGCTATTACAGAAAATCCTAGACTCCAGCAAAACTGTTAGAAATGATGAAAGTTGCAGGATGCAATCACTGTCACTGTCTCACTGTCTTCCCGTTCATCATCGATTTGCTCGAGCGGGCACCAGTAACATCTCCATATGACCTGCCTCATGCAAGTAGAGCCCAAGGGCACCTGCTTGCTCCAGGAACATAAAGAGCCTCTATATACAATAGTGAAGTATTTGAAAAAGAAAAAGGAAATTTCATTTTATAATAGCATTAAAATGAAAATTACTTTTTTTTCCTTTTTTGGTCACATCCGGCAATGCTCAGAGTTTATTCCTGGTTCTTCGCTCAGGAATTACTCCTGGCAATGCTCGGGGACCATGTGGGATGCCAGGGATCGAACCCAGGTCGGCCGCGTACAAGGCAAACACCCTACCCGCTGTGCTCTCGCTCCGACCCGAAAATGAGAATTCTTATGAATAAATTTAGAAGGTGAAATAGTTGTACTCTGAAAACTATAGAACTTTATAAAAGAAATCTCAAGTAAATGTAAAATATATCCTTTGTTCATAAATTGTAAGACTTAGTGTGTTAAAATATATACTAAGGGTGATAAATAGATTTTATTCACTTCCTATTAAAATTCTAATATTTTTTCAGACTGAAAAAATTTTCAGTAGATGTGTGGGGACCAGGAGGAAGAGGTGGTTGAAGGAATTGACATGCATACTTTTGGTGCCGGAGCCCCAGGTTCATTTCCCAGCTCTGCATCGTCCCCTACTGTATGGGGCTTAGAAACAAATCACTTAGATCTAAAAAATATCGTGATTGGCTAATGTTGAACAAGAATTTTAAGAAGCTGATTTGCGTTAAGATCTATAGTAAAATACCATTAAGACTTTAAAAAGAAGGAAATGTTAGCATTCATGAAGTAGATAAACTTGGAGACTATTATACTAAGCACATTAAAATAGACACAGAATAACAAATCTCTATGATCTCATTTATATATGGAGTCTTTTAAAATTCAAACTCGATAATGGATTGGTTATTACCAGTGGTTTAAAAGTAAGGCAAATGAAGACATGTTGGGGCAAAAAACAAAATTTCAGCTGCAAAATTAATACATTGCGGAGACCTACTTACACCATGCTAACTACAGTTAATAATGTATTATGTCTGTGTACCTGAAATGTGCCAAGAATATGTTTTCAACGTTTAATTAAAGGTAATGAAGAGGTAATAGTTATGCTAATTATCATGATTGTGGTATCTCAGAATATTTGTGTATATTTATATACATATGTATATATTTAGATTTCATGTTTTATGTCATATATAATTTTTACTCATTTTATTTAGATGTAGGGTAAATTGTAAAGCTCGTAACAGAATCTCAAGCATTCAGCATTCCTAATCCAAACCCACCACAAGTGTCATCATCCCTCCACCAGTGACTCAAGGTTCACCCATCATTTGTCTGACAATTATCCAGCCATTGTACTGGTCAGAAAGAAGCATCCCTTACAAATTACCTTTCTCCTGTTTCTTCCCTAGTACTAAGAACTTGTTCCTTCACTTCCTTTTTCCTTCCAGCACAGTGGCCTGGGTCTTGTAAACCAAAAGCTACCTGAGAGGCCTAGAGATCTCGAGCTAGGTTTAGACCCCAACCCTTCCATTTTCTGTTTGACATGAGTTCCAGCAGAGAAGGCAGGAATACCTGACTCTGCTCGTAAGACAGGAGTAGTATTCTTTGGTGTGATCGAGGTTCAACTATTACTTCACTTATTGAAGAACATCTGGTGTTTTCCAGTTCTTGGCTATTAAAGCTCCTATGAATATTTGTGCACTAAGTTTAATGTAAAGCCTTCACTTCGCTAGGAAAAATGACCAACAGGTTAAAAGATGCAGTTGGCATTTGCATATTCATATTTTACTGAATTTTGGTTTCTGGGTCATACCGGTGTTGGGGAGACCACTGCCTGATGCCAGGGATTCAAACTGGGATTGATGGAACAAAAGGCAAACACCTTAAATTATGGACTACCTCTCTCGCCTCATCTGTTTTTATTTTTACATTTTTAGGACCATACCCATCAGGGTAACTCTTGGTGGCACTCGGGGGACCATATGTGGTGCCAGGTTTAAACAGGAGTCAGCTACATGCAATGAAAGTGCCTTAATCCCTGTACTAATTCTCTAGCCACAGTTTTACTTCATTTTTTAAAGTTGGAAATTTAGGTAACACGTTACAATGGTTTAAATGGTGTTAACTTACATGGCCTTGTTGTATGTTTTGTACCTTTCAATACCACCAAAAGGCCAAGATCCTTCACTACTGTCCTTATGTCTCTTCTAATTTGCTTCTTCTCAAACCCCCCCCTGAAAATCTGCTTTGTCTGTTTTCTGTACTGTCTATTCTGGTGTTTTGTTTCTCTGTGTACCTCAGACAAGTGACATTATCTGACATCGTCTCCCTGACTTACTGCACTTAACATGATGTTCTCCAGTTCTATCCAAATTGCAGCAAACTGCAAGATTCCAGATTGTATCTCCGCTGCATAATATTCTATTGTGTGGTGTGTATGTACCACGACTTCTTTATCCATCCATCTGTTGGTGACTAGCTCTGTTTCCATAACCTGGTTACTGTACTTAGTGCTGCAGTGAGCATAGGTGTGCATAGATCTTTTCAAATCAACGGTATTATGTTTTGGGAAAGAGACAAAGAAGTGGAATCACTGGGCTGGAAGCACTATTCTTATTTGGAGAAATCTCCTCACGATTTTCCAGAGGCAGAATCAGATAACAAAGCAGATTCTTCATACACCACATCCCCACAACACTGATTGTTTGCCATCTTTTTGATACATTGTCATTCTCATTGGTATGTGATAATTCATTGTCATTTGTATTTGCACTTTTTCTTACTGTTATAAAAACCTTTTCATATCCTACTGCCAACCATGTGTCTTAGAGAATTAATCTGTTCATCACTTCTCCCTTTTTGATGGGGTTGTGGTTTGGCAAGGGCATTGCCGTTTTGTTGTTGAGCTTTGTGAGTGATTTTTTATCTTTGATATCAGTAGTTTAGGTGTAAACTGTAAGACAAATGAATTATAAGCAGTAGTAACTTTTTCACAGGATAAACATGATTCATCTTTTTATGTTGCTAAAGGCTACAGGTGAGGCAATTTAACAAGACCTGGAATTGTGATTTAGAATCATCCTTAAATGAGATAGAGGTAAGACACTTTCATCATTTAAGCAAATTGTTGGAAACTCATAGCAAAAATGTAAGCTAACAATCCTAGTTTTGGAAAAGTTTTTGGAATGTGAGTGTCAATCAAATGAAATGCTCAAGGGAAAGAAGTTTGGATTTTATTTTTTAACAGTTATTAAGTTCCTACTTTAAAATGTGAACATGATTTATGAACTATTCTAGAAATAAACCTAGAAATAATTTTCAACCTCAAAATCATATTTAGTATTATGGCAGTATTAATCTAGAGTGCTTTAATTGGGGGAGGGGGGCAGATTTAAGCCCTCCCTGGCATAGCTCAGGTGGCTATTTCCAATTCAGTATCTGGGAGCTGGAGGTGGGGGGTGTCTCTCATGACAGTGTTCCAGAGACCATGTGATACCAGGGATTGAGTCTGGACCTCATGCATAGCATCTGCTCAACCCCTTTGAGAAACCTCCCTGGTCTGTGTGTGTGTGGAAGGGGGGGCGAGGCGGGCAGTTTAGTCTTTAATTTTTTGTGGCTAGCCAGGATGACTGTGCATTCTCCAAACTTAGAATGTAATAGAAGACTTTCAGGGTGATTTTACTTTTTAATTTAAGATCATTTTGTATTCACCTAATAATTGTCGTTCTAGTATTTTTATATCCTTGAAAGTGTTTTGTTCATGTAGAAAGCCATTTCTTAGCCTATAATAGGAAGTTTACTCAAGTTTAATTTTAGTAGCTCCCTTGTAGGGAAAAATACAATGGCTTAAATGATACATTTCAAAGGGCCCCAAATCATAAATGGCCAAATAATAGTAAAATATAATCTCTGGAAGTAATAAAATAATGTATTGCTCTGGAGAGAGCTTAAGCCATACTACTAATCATCTGTTCTTCATAAACTCTACAATTTTAGGCTTAGGAGTAACATCATTAAGTACACTCAAAACTAGGTAAAACAAATTTTGACATCCTGAAATGATCGAGGTGTTGCTACTATCAGAAAAATTGTACAGTAGCGTGTCATTGATGGTGTAAATTTTGACAGTACATTTTCAAGACTATCTACTGACTTAGATACTTCCCCTGTAACATGTTTGCCTAAATGACAGTACTCTACTTCTGTTTCATTTTTAATAATTCTGACAGAATTGTAAAGAAAAAGAAGACTGGACCAAATTGGGAAGTTTATACATTAATGTAAAAATGGGCTGTGAAAACTTTGCAGACTTCCAGAGATTTTGTGCTTGTCTGACTGAAACACTAACAAAAGATTGTAAAGAAGACAGACCAGGTGTTCCATTCTGTGAATTTGCTGAAACAGGTAAATGTCACTGTTTCAGTCCAAATTTCATGCATTAGTATGAGATTATGTTTTTGCCAGGAATATAAAGTTTTTAATAGTTGTCATGTTAGGGGATAAGTTAACATTGAAGTATTTAGATGTTTGTATAATTTTTAATCCATTGCTAAATTTATTTTGGTTAGAAGACAAAATTTATTATTAGTTTATGTTTCATGTTCTTTTCATTCAAAATGGTATAGCCTTTGACTAGCAGATTATAAGGGAGCATTTGACTCTTGGAGTTATTAAAGTTGTTATTATCTCACTATTACAAGCTAGCAAAATTCATATACCATTGAGACTTTTTGCAAATGAACATTTCTATGCTATATTCTCCATCGGGACCAACAAACTTTCTGTAAAGGATCAGACAGAAACTATTTTAGGTTTTTCATAGGTCACAAATCTGTAAAATAATTTTTTCCACATAATACTTTAAAATAGAATGATCAGGGGGCCAGAGCGATAGCACAGTGGGTAGGGTATTTGCCTTGCATGCAGCCGACCTGGGTTCAATCCCTGGCATCCCATATGATCCCCAAGCACTGCCGGAGTAATTCCTGAGCAAAGAAACAGGAGTAACCCCTGAGCATCGCCAGGTGTGACCCAAAAAAGCAATAAAAATAAAATAAAATAGAATCATTTGGGGTTGGGAGGGAATCGGAGCACATTGATGTTGGGAAATGTGTACTGGTGGAAGGATGGAACATTTTATGAAAAATTTAATAGATTAAAAAAAAATAGTGATCATTCTTAAATCCCAGGCTATTAAAACAGCACAGGCTAGATTTTACCTGTGGATCATAATTTTAAAGCAGCTGTCCTTTGTGGTCATATCAGAATTTCATATTAATTTTATTTTTCTGTCATTTTAAGTGACTTTCACTTTGTGTTTCAGTTAGCAAAGATCCAAAACACAGTGAAGTAGATAAGACTTTGCTGGGCAGAATCGGAATCAGTGCTATGTACTTTTATCACAAGCTGCTGCAGTGGTCCAAGGTACTTCATTAACCATTTGTTTTGGCATAGAACGTGGCTTTTTAAATTTTTGAACAAAATTTAAATTATTTCAGCATTTAAATAATTGTTAGGAATGTGCTACTTACTAATCACTATGAATGGCAAAAAGAATCCCTGGGGGCCGGAGCGATAGCCCAGCGGGTAGGGCATTTGCCTTGCACGCGCCAGCCTGTGCCAGCCAGGGTTCAATCCCGGCATCCCATATGGTCCCCCGAGCACCGCCAGGAGTAATTCCTGAGTGCAGAGCCAGGAGTAACCCCTGAGCATCGCGGGTGTGACCCAAAAAGCAAAAAAAAAAAAAAAAAATCCCTGACTAGCAAATAAATCACTAGGTAATTTGACGATGCTTTAAAGGAGAGAGCGAGACAGAGACACAGACACAGGACACAGACCAGACAGACAGAGAGAGATAAAGAAGAGAAAGACAGTTACCTACAATGAAGGCAGTCTTGGGGGCAGTGGCTGGGGGGAAACTGAGGACATTGATGGTGGGAAATATACACTGGTAAAGGATTGGCTCTTGGAACATTGTATGACTGAAACCCAATCATGGACAACTTTGTAATTATATTACCATGATTCAATAAAAATGGAGGGGAAATTACTAGGTAGTTTGATAGGCAAATGTGAAGAGGAAATGGCATGAAATCATTCTCTCTGAAGAAAGAAAATTAGAAGTTGAGTTAAAGGTAATATATAAAGCAACTTGCAATTCAAAATTTTTGTGAATTTTGTGAAGAAATTCTTCTGTGAACACAAAATTTTTGTGAAGAAATTCTTGTGAACACAAAAAACAAAATTTTTGTGAAGAAATTCAAAACTCTTGAATATCAGTAGTGCTGTGATTTTGAAAGAGTTCAAGACTCCTGTGAGAGAGAGCCAGAGAGATAGTAAGATGCTTTTCTGACACACAGCCAGCTCAGGTTCCATCACCAGCGCCACATAGGTCCCAAGCTCTGCTAGGAGTAATCCCTGAGCACAGCAATGTGTGGCCCAAAAAGAAAACACATCACTTTTCTTAGGTAGGATATTCACTATTAACAGAAATCCTTTAAATCACTGTAATGACAGTACAAGGGATTAAAGAGCTTGTCTTGCCTCCTGCAGACCCCAGTTTGAAGCCTTAGCACCACATATGGTACCTTGAACACTGCCCTGGTCACTCACACAGTGGTAGGAATAGCCCCTGAGCATAGCCAGACCTGCTCTCCTACCCAGTGAAATAAATTATCACCTATAACACTAACACTTATCTAGGTGAGATAAACCCTAAAGACGTCGTTTTAAAATGATTTATTGAATCACCATGAAATACAGAGTTACAAAGTTGTTCATGATCGAATTTCAGTCATACAATATTCCAACATCCGTCTCTTCTCCAGTACACATTTACCACCACCAGTGTCCCCAGTTTCCTTCCCTATTCCCCAGCCTCCACTGCCTAAAAGCATTCATTTTTGAGACTTTTCTCACCTAGAAGTAATCTAGTACATCTAGATCATACTGTACTTCCATTCTTTAGATTTCCCCAAGGTAAAATGTAGTTATAAATTCAATCAAGTTATAAATAAAATTAAGTATGAGAATAGCCAAAGAAGAGGCCAGAGAGATAGTACAGTGGGTGGGTCACTTGTCTTGCATGTGGCTGACCCAGGTCCAGTCCCCCAGATCCTGTATTGTAACCCAAACCCCACCAGGAGTAATTCCTGAGTGCAGAATCAGGAGTAACTGCTGAGCCTCACCCAAAAAATAGTAATGGCCCCAAAACAACAAAAGGTCAAAGAAGGAAAGAAGTTCTAAGGGATGGAGTGATAAAATGAAATCGATTTTATTCCCCTTCCTTGTGGAAAAGCAGGAGAGACTGGAGGTTGTTGAGTTTTAGAGCAACTTAACCCCCATCAGCTTAGACTGATGATCTCTGTAATACTCTACATGATAACACTTACTCAGTTACTGTTTGTTATTTTTCTCTAGGGAAGGAAGGTCTTAGATAAACTCTATGAACTAAAAATACATTTTACAAGTTTAAAAGGACTTACAGGGCCTGAGAAGTTAGCACCACGATGTCAAATTGTGAATGTTGCAGCAGAAATTTTTCTAAAAAGTGGAAGCCTAGATGGTGCCATCTGGGTATTAAGGGGGTAAGTTCATATATGTGTAAATGTAAATAACTTCTATTATAAACCCGTGACTATATCATTGTTTTTCAGTTACTATTGAATTGTAGGTGATAGTTTGGTTTAAACCCTAGTGATCATATAGGTTAGAAAAGTAGTCACTATGTAAAATGAAAGAAGAAAGTTAGCAAAGCTTTAAAGAAGAGATTATATGAATCTTTGTTTTTGTTTTTTTTAAAAAATAGAAAAACAGTTCTTTTGTTGTTGTTTCTGCTGTGGGGCTATTCCTAGGGCTCTTCAGTTCTCAAGGACCACGGGGGTCATCCTCAGGAATGCTGGTGGGGTCAAGCATTTGGTGCTAGGGTGTTCCACAACCTAAGCCACATTCCCGGCCCCAAAACACTTTGACCTAAGCTTCATATTAAATAATTTACCTGAAGTATGTCAGTTAATCTTCATAGAAACCATGCCAGTTTGGAATTATTACAATTCCTATTATATAGAAAACAAAATGTTGTTAGAGACTTACCAGAATGATGAAACAATTAAATAATGGAAGTAACAGAGGCCAGATTTAAACCCTGAGAGTCCAGTTTCAGAGCCCAGGCATCATCTGCTATCTAACAGGAAATCCTGATTACAATTTGCCTAAACTCTATCTTTGCATGTACAGGCAAACATGACTTCAAACCGTGACAAGTAAAGCTAACTTCTCTGAGTAAGTCAATCCATCTAGCAGAAATTACAGTGAAATTAAGACAGCAGAATAAGGTTAGTTTGTTATGCGGTAAATAAAAATTTAGTGAGCAAAGTAGTAGCACAGCGTGGTATCTAATGGTAAATATGACTATTTGCACTATCAGGCAGATCTTGTTTGGTAAAGTTGCATAAGAATCTCAGGGTTTAGGTTAGAAGATGGAATATCTGAACAAATAAAACAAGTAGATGATCTTTATACAGACACATACATGTTCATATAATATATAATCTGTATATATACATATAAATATGTGTATATATTATATATAGAAAACAATAATTGTATCCAGTTTCTAAAAGTTTATGCCAGAGTTGAAAATGACTTAGTCATCAAAAGCTTGTAGAAAAGGTTTTCTTTAACATAGCGAGTTTCCCTAGGAAGGGAAAGATAATAACTGATACAATAATAGAAATTAGAGAAATTAGTGGGTCCAGAGCGTTAGTAGAGTGGGTAGGGTAGTGGATTGCATGCAGCCAATCCAGCTCCAAACCTTGGCATCCCATAAGATCCCCTGAGCCCCACCAGAAGTAATCCCTGAGCTCAGAGCAAGGAGTAAGCCCTGAGCACTTCCAGGTATGGTCCAACATTAAAAATAATAATAGAAATTAGTAAAATGCAGGCCAGAGCTCACAAATTCTGTGATAAAAGAGGTGTGGCCAGACATGGGAAGGGTGATATTTTTATAGTTGTGCTGTTTCCATTTCAATAGAGTCTTAAATTCTGTCTGTATAAACACAGGATTTTCTTTTCCAGTGACCATTTCCATTAAAAGTTATTTTCCTAAGTCAAATTTTATTTGTTCAAAAGAAGGGTGCACCAAAGTATGCTAGGTTGTTCTCTAAAAACTAGAATTTTTCAGTTTCGAGGGGTTTTTTTTCAGGGCAGGGACTGTGTCTCTTTATGGACTGTGAGTCCCTGAATTCCATCCCAACACAGCAAATGAGTGAGCGAAAGCTTTCCACAATTGATCGGCCATTCTCAGAAAGGAAAATATAAATGGCCCTGTAACTTTCAGTGAGGCTAATGTTCACTGTAATGAGAAATAAATGTATTAAAACACCTGTCAGAACAGCAAAGATTAGTTTGATGATATGTTTTTGTGAAGGTACAGAGAAATTTGCAGATCTTGTCTTTCAGGGGGAGCTGACAAGATATCTGTCAAAAAGGCTGGAGAAATAGATAAATGTTAAGGCACTTGCCTAGCAGAGTGATTGTGACCACGACCCTGGTGTGAATCCTGGCACATCCTGAGCACCTCCAGGTGTGACCCAAAAAAACAAAAATAATTGTCAAAATTTAATAATGAATATTTCCTTTAATCTTTTTTACTCCATTATCTATGAATTTGCCCTGCAAAGAAATATCTGTATATGTGAGTGTGCACAATAAGATTCCTGATATTTTTTGCCATCAGCAGTAACAAAAGATGCCAGCCAACCTGAATATTTATTCAGCAGTATCAGTTAATTAAACTGTATTATAGTCATGCAATGGAATAAAATGAAGCAGACCTACAGATAGTAATTTGGAATAGTCTCCAAAATCTACTGCCAAGTGAAAAAGGGATGTGCAGAAAAGTCTAAACAATATGCTATCTTTTATATTTTTAAAGTGGTGAGCCATAAAGATAATTCAGGGGGTGGGGCCAGTGCATTAGTACACCGGGCAGGGCATCTGCCTTTCATGAAGTCCCCAGCACTGCATAAGGGCCCCCTGAGCCTAGAGTCAGGAGTCGCCCTGAGTATTACTGGATGTGGTCCCAGCCCCCATACCTTCTCTACTGCATATATTTCCTTAATTACTTATAGAAGAATGCTAGCTTTAGTGATATAGAGGAACTGAGTGAGAGCCATGAATGATAATTACTAGGGACTTGAGAGAGAGTGCCAGGGGAAGGCACTTGCCTTGCATTGGACTGACCCTGGTTAGAACCTGGCACACTTATGATCCCAATAGCAACTTCAGGAGTGATCTCTGAGCACAGCTGGTTATGGCTGAAGACTTCTCCCTGAAAAATAATCACGAAAGCTTTTTCATATTTTTCCCATTTAACTGTGCATTAATTGGGGTTTGGAGATAGTTCAGTGAGCATTTAGGTTACATGCATAGCATACACTGACCCAGGTTAAATTCCCAACACCACATGGTGTCCTGAGCGTAACTGAGTGAAAGCCCTGTAGGCCCCAAGCACCGCCAGGGTGGTCTTGGTATGCCCAGCACTGCAGGGCTCAAGCAGCATCACATCCCATTACCCTTGCACTGAACTACCAGCTTGCTTCTCAGAATTGCCAGTGAGGCCCAAGACCTTCTAAGTACCACTTGGGAGGCGCCTTAAAAGTGTGAATTAATTATATTTTTTCAGTAATGGAGAGCAAACCAAGGGCATGATGCATTCAAGGCATAGATTTACCACTGAGCTACATCCCTATCCAACCCATTTTCTATTAGGTTGTTACATATATCACGCATGTTTAAGAACTATAGTCTATTTAGTGCATAGCTAACTTTATGGTGTGAAGTCTGTTATTTCAGCTTTTCACTTTGATATTTAAAACTTTCTCAGCATTAATAACTTGAATCCTGGCAGATGAGCAGCAAATTTCTTCTCTGCCCTCTTCCACTACCAATGTTTTAAAAAGCCTTAAAACTATAATTTTATAATCATGATTTGGAGACTCTAATATACAGCCTTTGTAAAAAGTTTGTTCATTTATTGAGATACTGTTCCTTAATTCTAAACCAATTTTTTGTCGTCTTGATATAAATAGTAGATTAATTGTAAAGATAGATAAAAATATACTGGATAAGCAAACTGATGATTTAAAAAATCGTTTGGTATTTGGACCATACTCAGTATTGCTCAGGGCTTACCCCTGGCTCAAGGATCATGTCTGGCAGTGCTCAGGGCACCATACACAGTGCTGGGGACCAGGCCCTGAGTCCACCACATGCAAAGCAGTTCCCTACCCACTGTCCTATCTCTCCAGCCCTGTATGATAAAAATTTGTTCAGATATTGCTCAGAGTACTAGAGCACCAGCTTGGCATGTCGAGGTGGGCAGGAGTGCAAGTTTGGCATCAATCCTGTGTACCGTATATTCCCTGAGCACTGTGGGCATGCCTCTGGGGGTCCTCTGCACTATGGACTCCGAGCAATGCTTGGGAGTGCCCCAAAAATAAATCTCTTAGCACTAACAACTATTAACTACTTTCAGATAACTTACAGACTCTTTTATATTTTGCACTTTTTTTCAAAAAATTCTTTTATTGATATTGTTATTGATAACTTTTTATGAAAAGGAATATTCTCCTCTGACATAACTAATGGCTTTCTGTCATGAATAAATATCTGCCAGTATATCCATTAATTAACTTTTCTTGAGCTAGCTTATTTCAGATTTCTTTGATAAGTAATCCTGCAAATCATACCTGTTAAATTTTTATGTCATTTTGTAAATTTTGATGGAAATACTAAATTAAAAGGTGAGGACAGTTTAAAGCTTTTTGGCAGATGTTGGCAAATTTTCCCTTATCAAATTTATACATGTTATTTGGAGTTTAGTAGAAATCCTACCTTTGTGAGAACATCCTAGAAATGTTTGCATAAGCTTTTCTTCCATATTTAAAGATATTGCCCTTTCAGGGTGCAGATAAACAATGAAGATTGTAAAGCCCTGAATTGTGGGGGGTTTGTTATTAAAAGACTCGGTGCATTCCATCTTATGCAAACCCAAATTGGCTGCTCCATACATGCATTTCCAAGTCTTATCTCTGGGAATCCATACAGAAGTATACGTTCAGGAAGATTGTACTATTTACATTCTTAATACTATTGTGTGAAGATACAGCTCTGAATATTTATTTTTCTTATCCCTTTTCTAGTTTAATAGGAAAAAAGTGATACTCATGCTTTACTTGACATTTGATTGCTTATAAGAAAATTTAACTTTTTTTAAATGTATACCTGCTGTTTTGTTTATTACTGGCTCATGTTTTGGTCTATTTAGGGTTTTAGTACTTCTCTTCATGATTGATTTAACTTTAATGTGATATTCACTGTTTTCACTGTTTACTAGGCATTGGGCTAAATAAATGATAACTCATATTATCTGTCATGTTAGCTAAGAAATAACTCGTTATTTCTTTTTATTATATCGATTATGTAAGGTAGGTAATAATACCAAAATGAAAACCCTGTGGTTTAGAGATTACACAGCAAGTAAGTATGCAACTAGAGTCCCAATCCGTTCTGTTTGATTGTAGTCCACATTTTTAACATTATACCACTTTCTTTATTTCTCTGGCATTTCCTCTAAAGTAGCTTTATAAAATTGAAACTAAAATGAAAGCACAAACCATGTGACTAGGCCAGGATCTGAGCCCATTAGCCACCTAAACAGAATGGTAATTCTGATCTTGTTTTCATGACTCTAAGGCAGTTATTCTCAAACTCGATTGTTAGACAATCCAGGCTTATTAAAATTCAAGTTAGTTGGTCTGCCCCAGATTTTCTAAGTCTGGGGTGGGACTGGAAATTTTCTCACAAGTTCTCAGATACAGCTAGTCTGAAGGCATCACTTTTAAAGACTACAGCCTCTTTTTTTATGTTTGTTTTTGTTTGATTTTTTTTTTTTTTGGGGGATGAATGGCAAACCCAGTACGCTCAGGGGCTACTCCTAGATTTGGGATTGGGATTTCTCCTGGCAGTGTTCAGGAGACCAGGCAGTGCCGAGGATCAAACCTGGGCCTCCCACAAGCACAGCAACTCTTCAGGTTATCTTTCTGGCTCTAAAACCAACTTTTTGACCCTGGACCAACCTACCTGAGATTATGTAACTTAAAAAATTTTGGTTTTAAAATAAATTTCTTTAGGATTTATTCTCAGTAAATTCCTGATTTGTAATACCTGTTATATATTCATTTATACCTAGGGTCATGTAAAAATTTTTTCAGACAAGGGACCTGAAAGAATGGATGCTGGACCAGCAACCAACCCAGATCTGCTCCCCAGTACCATGTGATCCCCAAGCATTACTGAAGACTCAGGGACCAGTCCCCTGCAGTGACCCCACTTGTACAGCCCTAGAACACTACTGGTGCCTGGAAATCCTCAGGACCTCACTCTCATTCACTGTGGGCAGGATGTCCCAAGCAGCACCTGGCAGGGAGGGAGAGAGAGAAAGAGAGGGGGTGGGGGGAGAGGGGGAAGGAGAAGGAGAAGGAGATGACTCAGACAAAAGACGTTATAAGTAAAAATGTTTAAGAAGTACTTCCCTGGATCACTTTCAAATAGTGACTTTTCATATTTCATTTATCTCCTTAAGCAATACTTTTCTCCCCCAGTTTGTTAACCACTGCTCTAAGAAAGAGACATTTTTAATTAAGTTGAGAGTACCCCACCTCTGTGAGTTATCTGATTTATCTTTGAAAGTTTCAAAAATTATTTGTAGTTTTTAAAATCCTGCGCATGCGCACTCATGTGTGTTTATGTGTTGGAATATTTTTTGTTTTTAGTAATGTATTAACTTTCACACTAGGAAATATAGCATGAAAATTAGCTCAAACACCAATGACTATCACTACAATACTAACATGAGCATAAAACAATTTTAGGGGCCAGGAATATAGTTCAGTGGAGTGCACATGCCTTACTTATGTAAGGCCCTAGATTGATTTCTGACTTAAAAATATAGAAAATATTATATATGTACATATGTATGTGATAGAGAGAGAGATTGTGTATATATATATTTTTAACATTATTTTTAAAGTGACTCTGTGGACTGGAGAGAGAGCACAAAAGGTAAGCTGCTTGCCTTGTCGATCTGTTTGATCCTGGCGCCCCTCCCAAGCACTGCAAGTGATCCCTGAGCACAAAGCCCAGAGTAAGCCTTAAACTCCACTGGGAATAACCCAGAAATCACAAAGAAAAGAAAAATATAAAGTGACCCAGGATAGTCTCATCCTATGCAATAACATGTATGAAATCACAGTATGGACTTCATATTTTTTAATGATTTTATAATCCATTAGTAATATCTGAGGTGAGTTCAGGCAACATCAATGATGTTCACATCATGCTGTGAATAAGACCCATCTATTTTATAATAGTTTTGTGTATTAAAAACAATAGGCAAGGCCAGAGTGACAGTGCAGCAGGTAGGGGAGCTTTCCTCCTACACTGCTGACCTTACTTCAATCCCCAGTACCACTTGTGGTCCCCAGGCTCTTCAGAAGTGTGCAGTTCCAGGAGTAAGCCTTGAGCACCTCCACGTGTCTCCCATTCTATGCCCGCAAAAATAATAGGCATTTACATTTTGGATATTTGCAGTTATTCTCTCAGCTTCTCATTTTACCTTATAAATTTTGTTTCTTCTTTTTGCCCAATTTATTTTCTACTTAAAGTGCTTCTTAAATCTTTAATAATACTTTTAGTATTCTGATTTAGGCAGTCCTTAGTCATGTCAAATTCCTATTCCCCCATGTTTTTCATATTTTGTTTTAATTTTGATGTGACATAGGGGCCTAATTTTACTCATTTTCTCCAAACGTTTCAATTCATCTCTAGCCTGCACTTTCTTATTTGAAATGCTACATTATTATATATAGAATATTGTATCTGCTTGACGCAGTTTCTGTACTTTTGCTGCCCAAAGATCTCTATTTCTTTAGCTATGCACCTTTAGAGTGTCTCGTGTATTTTATATATATGCGTGTATGTGTATGTAAGATCACCACCACTCCTTTTATTTTCCAAAGTATTTTTGTCATTCTCAGTTGTTTATTAATTTGGATAAACTTCAGAATTATAAGTCAGGTTATAGTGGTTATGTAGGAAATTTGGGTTTTCATTAAAAGTGTACAGTAATGGAAGAACATATATCATAGACATTCCAGTAGCTATATTCACCATAGTAAAGGTTAGTTATTTGGTAGTCTCACTGTCTAGCCTGGAAATTCAGGTCCTACAGACTATCCTAATAGTCTTTATATTCTCAGTGCCTACATTCAAAATCTTGTACAAGTAATGACTGAATATGCATATATTGGAAGGTAAGTAAGTGCAGAATGGCTGTTACAGAAAATGAGTTGCCTTTGACTCAAATTTTCAGACAGTAGATGTTTTCAGCTTCAGAACAGAGCCATGAGGATTAATCCAATACAAGCATATATTGCCATAAAATTAGTATTAAGTACTGTAGTAAGCTGGTTTTTATTCTTGGTAATTAAATTCTCATTAGAGTTTATATAAAAGTAGTTTGAAGCTGGGAGATAACTCAAAGGTCTAGAGCACATCCGTGGTATGGAGGGACTCCAGCTTACATCCTTAGCTTGATTCCCCAAGTCCTGCCAGGTGTGGCCTAAAAAATCAAATATAAATGAATAATTTTTATGGTATCTAGTTTTAAGGTAACTAGTTCTAATAGAACTAGTTGAATTAGTTGAATTGATTTCCAAGCGATAGCACAGTGGGGAGGGCATTTGCCTTGCACGCAGCCAACCCGGCTTCAATCCCTGGCATCCCATATGGTCCCGCAACCTCTGCCAGGAGAATTTCTGAGTGCAGAGCCAGAAGTAACCCATGAGCATTGCCGGTAACACTCAGGTGTTGCTCCTGGCTCTTTGCTCAGGAATTATTCCTGGCGGTACTCAGGGGACCATATGGGATGCTGGGGATCGAACCTGGGTCGGCCACGTGCAAGGCAAACGCCCTACCTACTCTGCTATCTCCGACCCCTATTGAAGGTTTTTTAAAAAGTTCTATTAATGATAGGGAATAAATGACAATCACATAAGATCCAAATACAAAATAAAAGTAAAAGCAATTATGTAAATGAAAATAGGTATCATGTCATAGTAAATGACTTGGACTTGTTTACATAAATTAAAATCCTATGACAATCATCACAAACTGACTTTTCATTGATTTATTTTTTTCTTAAATTAACTTTCCCTAAATTCTGTTTTAATAAAACATCATAACTTACAAAGTTATTCATAGTTGGGTTTTGAACATACAGGGTTCCATCACCAATCCTGCTGCCGGAGTCAGCTTCCCTCCACCAGGTTCCCTACCCTACCCCACCCCCAGGCACCATTTTAAGTTTGGGTGTTAAAGTTTGGGTCTCTTGGTTTCAGTGGTGTTGACTGGTTTGGATATTTAACTCTGTCATTCCTTAACACCACTCATGTGCCTTCACCGGTTCCCCCCATTGCAGGTTTCTTTTCTTTTTTATTTTATGAATAAAAGCAACATAATCTTTTTTGCTGGTATGATGCTTTTGCCAATGTACACTTAACAAAAAGATAATTGAAATGTTTCATCAGAATTAAATTCCCTTAATTAGAAATGGTTGTGGCCTTCTATGCCAAGAGCATAAGCATTAATATTCTTTTTTTCTGCTTTTTGGGTCACACCGGCGTGCTCAGGGGTTACTCCTGGCTCTGCACTCAGGAATTACTCCTGGCGTGCTCGGGGACCATATGGGATGCGGGGATCGACCTTGGCGGCCAGGCCGGCGTGCAAGGCAAACGCCCTACCGCTGGCTATGCTCCGGCTCATAAGCATTAATATTCTTGGGCCGGAGTGATACTACAGTGGGTAGCTGTTTGCCTTCCGCTCGGCTAGCCCTGCTCTGCCCCCAGCCCTGCCAGGTGTGCTCCCTGCGCACAGAGCCAAGAGAAGCCCCTAGCCCTGCTACATGTGGCCTGAAAGAAAACATTGACATACTCATATATGTTACTTTAATTTTAAATACTTTTAAATAAAGTGTTGCAATTCTAGT
The DNA here is from genome assembly GCA_021461705.1 of Cryptotis parvus. Classification (NCBI taxonomy): domain Eukaryota; kingdom Metazoa; phylum Chordata; class Mammalia; order Eulipotyphla; family Soricidae; genus Cryptotis; species Cryptotis parvus. The sequence goes on from JAJIBD010006021.1 coordinate 76,955, forward strand.
TTTACTTTTATGGGAGATGTTTAGTAGATGATATATACAGTCCTTATGGTATTATATTTATTTATTTAAATTTCTCCATATATTAAAATCAAGAAAATTCAAGAGTAAGTTAGTGACTGTAGATGAGCAAAAGAATATTCATAAAGTACTAATATTGGTAAAACATTGTTTAGCATATAGCTATAAAACAGATTGATCAAGTGGACTCTAATAATTTAAAAACAAAATCATGTTTTAATGTCCTATACTGAATGCTTAAGCCTTATTTTAGAGTATGGACTTGAATTACTGTATCCTAAACATTTTTGTGTTTACTGTGATGAACAAAGACCACGAAAGGAATGCATGAGTCCCACACTTAGTCAAGTCTAAGATGAACATAGATATTATTCGAAGTGTTTTCTAGCATATTTTGTTATATCTATATGACGATTGAGTTAGATAAATGATAAAATATTGATATTTCTAACATTCCAGCACCCCAGTGTTCAGACCCTTTGTTTACTCAATCTGAAAATCAGGGCAGAAATTAAGGAACTTAACCTTTTTTTAAAGATGTGTGATGGGTATGTAAGAGTTTGTATCATCATTAGCTTTTATATTTTGCATATGTTCAGGATTCATAGTAGTTTAAATTTAAAGTAGGGGCCGGAGTGATAGCCCAGCAGGTAGGGCGTTTGCCTTGCACGCGGCTGGCCTGTGCCCGGCCCGGGTTCGATCCCCAGCATCCCATATGGTCCCCGAGCACTGCCAGGAGTAATTCCTGAGTGCAGAGCCAGGAGTAACCCCTGAGCATCGCCGGGTGTGACCCACAAAGCTAAATAAATAAATAAATAAATAAATAAATAAATAAATAAATAAATAAATAAAAAGTATTTACAGAAATCTTTTTAAGGTAGGTAGAAGCTAAGGAGCAAAGAATACCAAATTAATTTAATTATACTCATGTATTCTTTATTGAAAGATTGTTGAACTTACCCACACAAATACCTTCCACTGCAGAAATATTATAATCTCACCATTTTTATCATACAAAATTTAATACCTGATTAGTACTCTTAGAAAACAGAAGAATATTTGAGTAACTCTACTCTTGGGATAATAATCATATAAGTTCTTTCTAATAAATTTGAGTCATGGTTGTCTTTTCTGAGTACACATATCTGCATATTGCCAATTTCTTCGAAAGCTATAAAAACATTATTTGTGACTGTACTGCTAAGTGTGATTTTCATAGTATAAAGTATCAGTACTCTTTTCTTTCTGGAAGAGTCAGAATGGATAATCAGTACACCGCTGTGGCCTTGTGACAGACTGGATGTACTCAATCGCCATAATCTGCTCTGTACAATCGCACATGAAATCTTAGCCAAGAGCCTTTACAGACAGACATTTGAAGTTTTGCAAAATCTACCAGGTTTTCAAAATTCTCAAGGTATGTTTTTTAAAATGTAGCTTAATTATCTTTTACCCATCTGCTGTTTAACTATTAATAAGAAACTGCTCTCCACCTGTTTTGACTGAGTTTTATTTCTAGTATATATTTATAATTAAGTTATTTTCTATAAAATATGTTCCCTGAAAATTGTATGTTTTCCTGATTGAAAAAAAAATCAGATCTTTAGGTTATCAGCAGTTTCTAACAGGAACGTTTTTGAGATTTTCCTTTCCATGTCTTTATCACTTCAACAAGCAATATGCTTATCCCCCAGCAAGCCTCATATCTTAAAAGAACTCTTTCCATTGGAATGATGACGCATAACTTTTGTTTTGTCACTTAACAAATGTAGAACTTAGTTTCCATTACCTCGTAACATAGGTAAGCATGAATAAATGGAGGGAATTAAACAGATGCCAAGTTTAAAGAAAGAATACTAATGTGGCAATAAAACATAGGCAGTGCTTTAGAGTATTAAAACTCAGTATATGTACAGAAAGGAGGGAATCCATTTTATGGAAAGCAGCAAAAACTTTGAGCAAGATAGAGTTGAATGATGGATTCAGGTGATGCGTTAACACTTTATCATGGTCTTACCTAGGAGTCAGAGCAATATGGGGAGTAGGGCATTTGCCTTGTAGGCAGCCAATATAGTTTCAACCCTGCACCCCCACAATTGGTCCCCCCAAACTGTACCAGGAGTTACCTGAGCACAGAGCAAGGAGTAAACTCTGAGCACCAGTGGGTGTGGCATTAAAATAAACAGCAACAGCGAAAACCAATGCCTTCCTTAAGTACTTTATCAGTCAGAGTTGGTAGCTTAAAGAAGTGCCTTGGTGGGAATGTTAAGGAACAGATAGAGGTAAGGAGATGGATTTTTCTGGTAAGGTCTTCACCACTAAAAGAGACTAATGTAATAAAGGCCTAGAATCTAGGTCATAGACTCAAGTGACTGTATAATAAGAAGTGGAAGAGTTGAATGTTTCCAGACTTTACTTTTTCTAAGTAGAAAAAAATTAAGGAACTGACATACCTAATAAAGGAATTTTTTATTTGCAAGTATTAATTGAGATGATTATTTTTAGTCATGAGGAAAGAACTGTAGCTATAATTGCAGATCCCTGCAGTCATTCACTTGAGGAATTGCAGATGCTGCCACTGTAGGGATCGTAGATGTGTTTCAGCCTGAAATCCTTGTTGGCCGTCCTTTCATAGTCACTACAAAGTCAGTAAAAGGCTTTGCTTTTATTGAATGGGTTTTTGTTGGCTACTTAGAGGATACATATAAGATTATTGTGTTTGAGTTACTATAACTCCTGTGGTAGACAGAAATGTAAAAGACACAGAGGGAAAAAGGAAAAGGTAAGAGAAAGAAGTTTTAAAAACTAAGATCAATTTCATTATCTCCATTTTCTTTCCAGAAACAGTGGTGGTCTCCCAGTGTAGCCTTCTTTTTAATAAACTTCTAGATGCCTGTATAGAAAGCAACAGTCTTGGTATGTCATCCTCTGTAGCAGAATTCATGATTTCAAAGAAAATACCTATTGATTTTTCCTTTCTTAGAAGATTAATCACTTCTTTAGGAAGGAGCTGTTTATGGCTCAAAGCTAGAGCCCACTACAAAAGTAAGTTATATTTAAAATTCTTTAATTATAATGATTTTGATCTTCATTTTCTAATCCTGAATCTTCATATTTATAGCTATGCATTTAAATGTTTTAAAGCAGTTGATATACTTTGAAGGATAGTGATATAAATATATTTGTACTCTTTTGAAATCTGTTTTCTCATTTCTAATTACTCTTTATCTTTGGGGGAAGAAACATATGTACATCCACTGGAGGGCACAGAACTTAAACACATTTGGCATTTCTTATAAATACAGAGAAAGAAGATTGAGTAGAATTAGGTTGAATAAGGAATATTTACATGCAATGGGGATGGGCTCCCCAGCGACCTAGGGAAGTGATGCTTGGCTGAGCTTTGCAAGCCTGGCGGGTTCTCCGTTGGGAGCTGTGTTGCTGCTCAGCCTTGCGCTGCTGGAGCCTGCAGGGCCACGCCCAACAGTGCTGGTGGGAACCACCCTAGATAGAATGCTAGGGATGAAACTCAGGGTTTAATTTCTTACGCTATCGCCTTGATCCCTAGATATTTTATTTATCCCTAATGTATCCCGAACTTTTTATGACAGGGTATTTTTAAATTTTTTTTTTATTTAGTCTTCATGGATACAAGTTATTCATGATTGAGTTTCAGGCACACAATGTTTCAGCACCAATTCCTTCACCAGTGTCCCCTTCCCTCCACCAGTCCTCACCTCCATTTACCTCCCACCCACCAATTAGCGTCTATGAGAGGCACTTTTTTATTTTTAAATAAGTTTTTGTGCTGTGGTTTATAGTCCTGTTGCAGATAGGGTTTCATATATAACACTACTGCCCTTTAGCACCACCTGCTCCGCCTGGTTGAATGCTTCCCTCCACCACAGACGTTGCCCCTCCCTGTCCTAAACCCCAGCACCCTCAAGTGCCATGTTTCCTACTGAATACAAGTTCTTATCTTCTTTGTTTCCATTGTCTTTGGGCAGTCCTTATTCCCCATTATATTTCTTTATACCCTGCATATTAGAGAGATCACTCTGTGTGGGTCTCTCTCTCTCTCTCTCTCTGACTAACTTCACTCAGCCTGATACTCCTCCAGGTCCTACAGTGTAGCAGCAAACTACATGACTTTATCTTTTCTTCTGGTCCAGTAATATTCCATTATGTATATGTACCTAGTGTCTTTATCCAGTCACTTATTCTTGGAAACGTGGCTTGTTTCCAGATGCAGGCTGGATAGGAAATGCAGATGCTATTAATAGATTTCAGTATAATACATAATAATTTTCACCTAACTTCTAGTAATAGGACTTTCTTAATCCAGCCATTTACTATTTACTATCTACTATCCCCCCGATTAACTATTTACTACCTAATCAGTGAGTCAGGAAAATTAATGTCTTCTCTAGTTCAAGCCATATTGCAGATATTTTAATTAGCAATTTACTCCTTGTAGGTTTAGGAAACAGTTCATTTCTCCATTTGTACTGTAATTTTCCTTCAGCCTATTTCTGCTATGTATTCAGCAAATATTTGTAGAAAAGTAGTTCTTCGGGCTGGGCACATGCTTTGATGCAAAATATATGTATTTGATCCCTGGTACCTCATGGTTCCCTGAGCACCACGAGTTACTCACAATACAGTTAGAGCTGCCCTCAAACACCATCCCAAAAATCACAAAAGAGGTATGGTGAGATAGTACAGAGGGTAAGGTGCTTGCCTTTCACACAGCTAACCCCACTTTGATCCCTGGCAATGCATATGGTCCCCCAAGCACTTCCAGGAGTGATCCCTGATCCCTCGCCCCTCAAAACAATAATAATGATAAATAGGAAATCAAAAAATACATATGAGTGCTTATTGGGTATCACCATTGTGCCAGAGATGTCATACATCCCAGCCACCACTGTCAACACAAACTCTGAACTTGGAAATGTTTTTCACACTGCTAGCTCTGGTCAGTTGAACAGATGGTAACTATTTTTTCCCAATTTGTATTCATCACAGGTATGAAGTTAAGTTTATTTTATAACATCTTGCTTCAGTAAAATACATATATGTATACTAAGTGATTATATTAGATGTATTTTATTATCAGTTGCAATTAAAAAAATTCCTAAAGCAATTTTTAATTTTAAAGGATGATTATAAATGTACATAAAAATAGAATTTTTTTCTAATAACTCATTTCAATTTTGTGGTTTTTCAACACCTTATACTATATCTCTACAGAATTATTTCTTCCCTAGCAAGAAATCATAAATACAGGGGCCAGGAGATAGTGCAAGGGTTAGGAAATAGACCTGGGTTCAGTTTCCAGCACTACATTGTACCCTGTGTACCCCAGATCTGGTCTAGGAGGCCCCCCCATCACCATGATCGTCCACATATCCCCAGGATTGCAGAGTTTGGTGTTATAAGGGCCTGTATCTTCAGGCCTTTTTTTTTTTTCCATCCAGCTGCCATTTATTTTTTTTAAATTTTATTTTATTATTTTCCCCCCAAATTTTATTACACCATTCTAGACACGCAATTAAAAGATGTTCATGTAGAGTTCTGGTTCCACAGTGTTCCAACACCCATTCCCTCCACCCAAACCCATCTCCCATCACCAATGTCCCCACCTCCCTCCCCCCTCCCACACCTCAACTACTTGGCGGGTTCTGTATGTCATTTCTCTCCTCTTTATCTCTCCCTCCCGCCAAACTTTCCTGCACATAGTGGAAGGCAGTGCATTAAAAGACATCACTGTTTCCACTAGTTTAATGGACCGCCGTGCGCACCTGGGCTCGAACTGGTTTTGCTCTGTTAATCTGGTCATGAGGCAGTTTCCCAGCATCCGGACAGCAAAAATGGTGGCTAGTGTGGTGGGTGAGTCCCATCCGGCTGCTTCCGGGACCCCCAGAGGTGATGGGCCCACTCCCAAAACCCATCTGCCCTCCCTAGGGCCCCATAGTCAGCTGGGCCTGGGGTGAGCCAAGTTCCAGCCTCCCCAGCCGCTTGTGAGGCTCTTCATGCTATGGCTGGTGGCCCCAGGGCAGCTCCTGGGCGGGCCACGAGGCTCGACAAAATGGAGGGAGGAATGGCCGACCCCTGACTCCATCGAGCAAATTCCCAGTGATTCCCGCTTCTGGGAGCCGCCTACCTGGGCTCAAACTGGTTTTGCTCTGTTAATCTGGTCATGAGGCAGTTTCCCAGCGTCTGGACAGTGGCTAGTGTGATGGGCGAGTCTCATCCAGCTGCTTCGGGACCCCCAGAGGTGACGGGCCCATTCCCAAAACCCGTCTGCCCTCCTGGGGGGTCCCATATTCAGCTGGGCCCGGGCGAGCCGAGTTCCAGCCTCCCCAGCTGCTTGTGAGCCTCTTCATGCTATGGCTGATGGCCCCCGGCCTATTTCAGTTTTTAAATAAATGTTGATGGGTATTCATTTTACAGAATTCACCAGATTGGGTAAAATGCTATAAGAAAGTTGGGTTTTTGTTTTCATTATTCTACTTTAAACTTTTTTAATTTTGAAGGAGCAGAGGCTCCAGTATTCACAAATACACCTCACACGGCAATAAGGAACTGACCAAAGTACTGTATAAGGAATACAAGGGAACTCCCAAAGCGGATGAAACAGAAATACGTGCAAGACTTCCACAGGGAGAAACAGGAATTTGAGCAGGAATTGATTCAGTTCAGAGAAGAAAATCTTGATCTAGCCTTGAACACCAAGAGACCAGTCAAGGCCCAAAAGAAGGTTGGAGGAAATGTACAATATGTGGAATCTTGGCCTGAAAGTGATTTTTCCCATAAGGTGATATTCCATGGAGAGCCCCCCAAAACCCCCTGTGCATGGATATTATAAATTTCATCAGGATTTGTGGTCACGTGAGGAGTTACAGGATGTTCCCCGGAAGACCATACAGTAGAGATCTGCACAGGCTGGCAGAGTCTCCCCAGAGCCCAAAGGAGCTTTATGAGCAGGAAGCAGAGGACCTTCAGAAACAGTATGACATGGACCTGGGTCGCTGGCTCAAGACGCTTCCCCTAAGGAATATGCCACATACAAAGAGATATACTATGCTAAGTATAAATGCAAGAACACGGAGGGAGACCCAGACACCACAATCAGTCTTCAGTCCCCGTCTGTAAGGGACGGACTTGGAGAAGAGTGGGGGGCTGCATGCTCTAGAGGTAGAAAAGTCATCAGAAAATAGTGAAGGTTCTTCTATTGTGTGGGTTAGCAGAAAATAAGGAAGATGGGAAAGATGAGGGAAGCAGCCAGTCCTCAGACACGAATGGCGATGAAGGTGGACATAGGGAGGCAGAGGGCCTACCTCATCTTCCATGGAGACTTTTAATACAAGTAGGATGTCTTCGCCCATTGACCCTAGAAGAGGAAGACAGAACTACAGACAAAAAGCTGGAGAGCTTCAAAATGAAGAACTCTTCTGTCAGGCTCTTCTGTTTCTTCTTTCCTTCCTTCATCTAAAGTTTAAGCCTGCTTGACAAAAAAAGAAAAAAGAACTTGGGGTAGTACTTCTGGACCCCTCTGTACCCTAGTACTATCCTCATACAACTAGAAGCTCCACACAATTGTGTTGCTGGAGTAAACATTGAGACCATTGGAATGGGGCCCCTGGATCACACTGGATAGACTAGTTCCTGAAGTGAGAAACTGCTCTGTTCACTTCTTCCAGATAAAAGCCCAGGAGGCTACCTGACCTGGAATTTTTCCTCAGGACTCAGACACTCTAGCTAAGGACGGATTTGGTTACATGGAGGGAGGACATTTGCCTTTGAAAAGTTTGTCATGGGGGCCGGAGCGATAGCCCAGCGGGTAGGGTGTTTGCCTTGCACGTGGCGCGCCTGTGCCGGCCCGGGTTCAAATCCCGGCATCCCATATGGTCCCCGAGCACCGCCAGGAGTAATTCCTGAGTGCAGAGCCAGGAGAAACCCCTGAGCATCGCGGGTGTGACCCAAAAAAAGCAAAAAAAAAAAAAAAAAAAAGAAAAGAAAATTTGTCAGACTCCTCACATTTCTCTCTCTGTATTCTGAAGTAAGGAGTGGTCATTATCTAGCTTGTTTGTGAGCACCTGAATTTTTTGTGTATATTTTTTTCTTATATGCTAATGATATTTTTTCTAATTAATATTCGATATTCCAAAAACAGTAACAATAATGGACCTCATTCCAAATGAATGAAGATGTTACTGACACCCATTCGAGCAAATCAAGGAACAACAGGAAGACAAGTAACAAGTGACATTTAAAACAATTACTAAAACATTTCTAATTTTGTATAGCTATTTTCTCATTTTGTTACTTATTCATTTAGTTTGATTTAATTATTTTGCTGGTTTTTTTTTATATTGTTAATGTGGAGCCACACCTGGTGATGCTCAGAGGTTACTCGTGGCTCTGCACTCAAGGATCACTCCTGGTGTGCACAGGGGACCATGTGGATGGCAGGGATCAAACCCAGGTTGGCCACACCTATTCACTGATCACTCCAGCCCCTGCTATTATTTTTTTTTGGGGAGCGGCTTTTGGGTCACATCTGGCGATTCTCAGGGGTTACTCCTGGCTCTGCACTCAGGAATTACTCCTGGCAGGGCTCAGGGGACCATATGGGATGCTGGGGATCGAACCTGGGTCGGCCACGTGCAAGGCAAATGCCCTACCTGCTGTGCTATCACTCCAGCTCATGTACCACAACTTCTTATATAAGGCATTTTTATGCTACAGAAACAAAATATAAACTTAAACGGCCCCCCCCCCCCCCCCCCGCCCCCCCCCCCCCCCCCCCCACCCCCCCCCCTCGCCCCCCCCCCGCCCCCCCCCCCCCCCCACCCCCCACCCCCCCCCCACCCCCCCCCCACCCCATCACACCCCCGCGTCCACCCCCCCCCCCCCCCCCCCCCCGACCCCCCCCCCCCCCCCCCCCGCCCCCCCCCCCCACCCCCCACCCCCTGCGTTCCACCCCAGCCCGCGACGCCTCCCCCCCCAAGAGGGCCCGGCCCCCCCCACCCCGCCCCCACCCCCCCCCCCCCCGCCCCCCCCCCCCCCCCCCCCCCCCCCCCCCCCCCCCCCCCCCCCCGCCCCCGGGTGAAGTAAGATTGGTATGAATTTTTTTAGTTGGAAGTAAAATTTTGTATTGGAGCAACTAAACATAATTTATTTTAGTCTTTTTTTTTCTTGCCTGGGATGGGCACAGGCAGGGAAGGTGGGAGGGTATGGCCAACTGGAGAATTCTCTGGGGAGGGGCATTCCCTCTGTTTTCACCTGAGTTTGTCATGCACACGGGGTGGTCACAGGGCAGAGCAGCATGTGTCCCTGAGTACTGAGCCCATCTCACTGTGCTATGGGCACTGCACACATCACACTGCCTGATTTATTTTAGCTTTATTGTATTATAATTTTAAGTACTATACAGTTTGCTGTTAAACATGTACAGTTCAGTGGTTTCAGTGTATTTGCAGAGTTACATAACTATTGCCACAATTTAGAACATTTTCAGAGCCAGACCAATAGTTCAGAGAGTGAGCCTCTTGCCTTGCATGTGGCCCACCCAGGTTCAGTCCCGGGCATCCCATAAGGCCCTGGGAGTGATCCATGAGTTCAAACTGGTACCCCAAACCCTCCAGGAGTGATCCATGAAAGTAGAGTCAGAATTAGCCCTGAATAGAGTCAGGAGTAAGCCCTGAGCACTGCTGGGTTCACTGGCCACAAAACAAAACAACAAAATTTTCATTGTACTGAAAAGAAGCCCCAGATTTTTCATCGCACTAAAAATAAGCCCCAGATTTGTCAGTAGTCTCTCATCATTCCCTATTATTTCAGCTCTAAAGATAATGTTTTCAGCCTAATAATAATTTATTTTTTTTAAAGTTTGACATTTAATGCCAAAATAAGCAATTAATAACTAGTTATAATTCAGTATCTTTCTTATTAACACTTTCCCTCTTTTCTAAGTATTTCTATACCGAATAATATATACAGTAAATTTTCTGGGACTTAGGAAAATAAGATTTTAGGGTTAAAAATGTTTTGTTGTCTTTTGAGAGTACCTGAATTAAAAATGAAATGAGTAATTTATAGTCACTAATTATTCTTCAGAATGTCTGATTTTTTGACAGTGTTGACATTTAAAATATCATTGCAACTGTATTTCTCTTAATGTAGTTTAGCAGTGGCTAGACACCTTCTAATGCCTTATAATTGCAGCTAACAGGACTTGATTTTGATTATTTTACCGATTTTGAATATTACACTTACCATGAAATACTACTTGACATATACAGTGCATTTTTATTATATTCACAGTCACACAGCCATACCACAACCCAATTTTAGAAAAATTTTTCAGCGCCTCAAAAAAAGAAACACTAAACACATCAAGCATTCCTTTTCCATATTCTAGATAGCTCACACCCAATCCAGCCCATCTGTTTCCTGGAATGTCTGTCTAGGCAATGGGCTCATTCAGCGTATAGTTTTTCTAAGTGACTTCTTACTTTTTTTTCTTACACCTAGCATGTTTTCTTTTTCACATTCACTTTTTATTAAAGAACTGTGATCTCTAAAGGTACTGATAGTTGAGTTTTATGCATATAATATTTCAACAGTAGTCCCACCACCAGTGTCAGCTTCCCTCCACCCCAACCCCACCCCCACCCCTACCTGTCAGCTTGAGCAGGGATATTGCAAAAATTTCAGCGGTTGCCACTTAGGTTTCATATTTTCAGTTTTATTGAGTTGTGTTTTGGATATATGGCTATTCCACTCACTCCATATCACCAGTATAACTGGTGCTTGTTCACCCGTTGCTTCTCATTCTCTTCTTCCCACCTTGATTTCTTTCCTTCTCTTTCCTTATCCTTCCTAAGCATTGGGGTCAAGGGTGATCTAGGCATCCCCTTTTGCTACAGTATGTTTCCTCATCCAGTACTCTATATGCCACCAATAAGTGAGGTCATCCTGTGCTTGTCTCTTCTCCTGGCTCACTTCACTCAACATGATGTCTTCTAGTTCCAACTACATTGCAACTTTTGCACGATTTCCTCATTCCTTCCTTACAGCTGCGTGGTGCATATACACCACATCATAACCTAACCCATTCATCTGTCACACTTAGCATGTTTTTAAGGTTCTGGCACACATCATTATTTCATTCCTTTCTTATTGCTGGATGATAATCCAGTGTGTGGAATTTATCCATTAATTGATGGACTTCTGAGTTGCTTTATTTTGCTATTATAAGTAACACTGCTACAATCATTCATATGCAAGTTTCTTTGTGGATATATTTTTCTCAAGAGCAAAATTGCTAGCTCAGAGGTGTAAATCTGTTTAGCAACTTGAGGAATTGCCAGACCATTTTCCCAAAAAAGACTATATACCAGCTCTGGAGACAGCTCACAGGGCTAGAAATCACGCTCTGCATGCAGGAGCCCCATGCTGGACTCGCAGTATAGCATGGTTCACCAAGTGGCAGCAGCTGTGTCTCTTTTGCCCCCAAAGAGAGAATTGTCTTTTTTTTTTTTTTTTTTTTGCTTTTTTGGGTCACACCCGGCGATGCTCAGGGGTTTCTCCTGGCTCTGCACTCAGGAATTACTCCTGGCGGTGCGCGGGGGACCATATGGGGACGGTGGGGATCGAACCCGGGCCAGCACAGGCCAGCCGCGTGCAAGGCAAATGCCCTACCAGCTGGGCTATCGCCCGGCCCCGAGAGAACTGTCTTTTAATTTCTTTTTGTTTGTTCTGGAATTTTTGTTTGTTTGCCTTGGATTTTGTTTTTTGGACTATGCCCAGCTTTGCTGACCACATACTCCTGGGTCTGCTTTCAAGGATCACTCTTGGCAGGGCTCTGGGGACCTTAGAGGGTGCCAGGGGTTAAACCCTGGTTGGTCACATGCACGACAAGTGCCCTACCTGCTATACTGTATCTGCAACCCCATCTTTTATTTACCCTTTTATCCCTCTACTCTAAAACAAAATATTGTTAATTCATAAGAGTGTATGTATGTGTTTATATATGTATATGTAAATGTGCACACATAGTCATGTGTCATTTCAAAAAGTTTCAGTTAGTGGTGGACAACAGTGACCCCGTATGCTATACCCAGTAGCCTAGATGTGGATAAGCTATATTTATAGGTTTCTGTAATTATACTCAATGATATTTGAATGACAAAAATCACTTCATAATGCTTTTCTCAGAACATAGCCCCATCAAGTGACTTATGACTGTAAGATGTTATACATACATCCTGAACACAAGTCTCATGTCAGATATGTGGATCTCAACTGTTTTTCATTATAATTGTCTTTTACATTTTTTTTCCAATGACTCTACTTTTTGTTCCCAAATTTATCAGAAGAAAATTTTCTAAGGACAGTAAAATTGTCTTACTAATAGTTCCTGCTTTGTTCTCCCTAGACCTCAGTCACCACCCTTTTTCTTAGCTAATATTCTGTCAGGGATGGAAGAATGTTGTTGCTCCGTCCACCCTCTTGGGAAAAAGTAATATTTAGTAAATGTTGACTCACTTTGTTATTTTTTATACTTTTGCCAGAAAAATAAAATAGGAATGTATGTAAATTATTAAGAGTTCATGAATATTTGTGGGTCTTGACTGTCACCTAGGGAGGTGGGACTGCTGTTTGGGAATATGATACCTCAGGCAAAAAAGGTCTTCACCAGTTGTACATAATTTTATTTTTTTTATTATTTATTTATCTTTATCTATTATTTATTGAATTTGCTGTGTCATAGTTCCCAGGGCAAGGGCTTCATATACAAGATCTCATTCATACTTCTTTTTTTTTTTGGGGGGATCACACCCGACAATGCTCAGGGGTTTCTCCTGGCTCTGCACTCAGGAATTACTCCTGGCGGTGCTCGGGGACCATATGGGATGCCGGAGATCGAACCTCGGGCTAGCATGGTCCGCCACGTGCAAGGCAAACTCCCACTGGGCTATCGCTCCAGCCCCATATTTCTTTTTTTTTTTTTTCAAATTTTATCACACCGCTTTTAGACATACAATTGTAAGATGCTCATGTAGTTTTGGTTCTACAGTGTTCCAACATCCATCCCTCCACCCAAACCCATCTCCATCACCAATGTCCCCACCTCCCTCCCCCCACACCTCAACTACTTGGCGGGTTCTGTATGTCTTTTCTCTCCTCTCTATCTCTCCCTCCCGCCTAATTTTCCTACACATCGTAGAATGCAGTACATTAAAGGGCATAACTGTTTCCACTAGTTTGATGGACTGTGCGGCCTCATGGTCAGCGTCTGGACAGCAAAGGTGGCGGCTAGTGTGGTGGGCAAGTCTCATCCAGCTGCTTCCGGGACCCCCCAGAGGTGATGGGCCCACTCCCAAAACCCATCTGTCCTCCTGGGAGCCCCATGGTCAGCTGAGCTTGGGGAGAGCCGAGTTCCAGCTTCCCCAGCCGCGTTTGAGGCTCTCTCTGTACATAATTTTAAAGATAATGAATTTTCAGGTTAAATACATATAGAGCGTGGGGCCGGAGCAATAGCACAGCAGGTAGAGTGTTTGCCTTGTTACGTGGGTGGCTAACCTGGGTTCAATTCCCCAGCATCCCATAGGGTCCCCCAAGCACCACCAGGATTAATTCTTGGGTGCAGAGCCAGGAATAACCCCTCAGCATTGCTGAGTGAGACCCCCAGAAAAAATACATATGAAACATGATTTTTAGCACAGGTTCCTAGAACATAGTAGATCTCAAATATTAGCTATCATCAACCATGAGAAAGGTTATTTGAGCTGACAAGAGAGCTCAGGGATCTGGCGCCTGCGCTTTGCATCAGGCTGTGTAGGGCCGGCATCAGCACTGCGTTGTCCCTCCACACTACCCAGAACAACACCCAGCTCCCACCCCAGCAACTCCAGGTGTGGTCCCAAAACCAAACCAAAATATTTCTAGAGTCAATATTTATAGTCATTTTAAATTATTTTCATATCCAAATTAATTGGTTTCAGAAATTAAAAAGAACGTAATATTGCCTGTATGCATTTTGGATATTCTAGCTCTTGGGCTATCCCTAGTTAAAAGTTAAATTTCTTGAATATGATAAGAAATGGGAAATATTGCTGCAACACATTGAGTACCTTCAGAACTGAGTGTATTCTATTATTTTTTATGTCAGTACTTGGCTCAGTGCCAAACATAAAACAGTAAATATTACATAAATGATGCATAACAACTCTGCACTGCACTTGAAAAGTCATACGACCGGGATAATTAAATCTTTAATTATAACTGATTTTCTTTCAACATTTGTACTCATGATTCAAAATAGACAAATATATTTCATCACTGTTAGACTGGATCCTATTAAAACTAAACCTAATTACCTGTTTAGTTTCAGTTATTCTCTAATTATATTGTGTTCACACACAAATAACTGAATAGCCAATTGCTGTAATTAAACCTAAGTCTTTTTCTGTATCTGTTTTTGATCTGTATTGCTCACTTCATATTGAATGTTTAAAAGTATGCTAATATAAAATAATTTCAAATATAATCATAACTTATAAACTAAATTTACATTGTTTATAACTGGACTCATAATTTGTATACCATATAATTTGTATACTAAATCTGCTTCCAAATATGAATAATTTTTCAGTAACATAAATAATAATTAGTTACAAATACTATGAAAATCTTAAGTTTTTACTGATATTTTGGTTACGCATAACCTGTTATTTGATTTTCAGATGCTCTTTCATTGGGTTGCTACCCACCTTTGAGGGAAATTTATACCGAAAACTTCTTATGATTCCATCTTATTTATCTGAGATTGAAATGCTTTTGGCTATTGAAATCTTCCTGGTATCTAATGCTAGTAGTATTCAGAGTCCTGGACCTTCTACACAGACACTGCAGATAGTTTTGAAAAGGTTGGTTGATATTCCTTCTAATTAGAGTATACTAAACACAGATCATAACTCCTCACACCTGCCCTGGGTTGTGATGTTTGGATACACACACACACACAAACATATGAGTATGTAACTACATATGGATTTATAAATACATATGTATGTGTATGTACAAAAATATTTATGTTATAGACAGGAGACAGGCTTTGTCTACACCCAGGGCTCTGCCCCATGGGCCCTGGATGGTTGATGGTCTGACATAGAAAAACACTGAGCCCCCTGAGATGAACCCAGAGCCACAGCAGAGCCTGGCAAGCTACCTGTGGTGTATTCAACATGCCAAAAAGAGTAACAATGATGGACCTCATTTCCAACGAATGGAGACATTACTGGTGTCCGCTGGAGTAAATCGATGAACTATGGGAAGACAAGTGATACAAGTGATATATACATATACATAGATATATGTTTACAACCTAAGTAACATTCAAATTGGGAAAGAATTTAACCTCTTTGAGACTTAAAACCAAACAAGTCAAAACACAGTAAACTTGTTAACAAATTCAAAGAAGATAGAAGGTAGTTATCTAAAAGTTCTTTTATTTTGTTCAACACAAAAGATTTAAGAACAAAATCTAAAAAGGAAGTAAGTGAAATTCTGTTAGACCTAGTCAGTCCTTTTGAAAATAAAGCCATGCGGGGGCCAGAGCACTAGTCCAGCAGATAGGGCATTTGCCTTGCACATAGGTGACCTGGATTCATACCTTGTCAATCCATATGATCCCCCAAGCACCGCCAGGGAGTAATTCCTGAGCACAGAGCTAGGGAGTAATCCCTGAGCATCGCCAGGTGTGACCCAAAAAAGAAAGAAAGCCATGCATACATGTTGTAAGGTAGCCATTAGACAAGAATAGTCATCCCCTAGAATAATTGTGTTCAGAGTCCTTGAATTCAGGACTCTGTCACTACAATTTCATGTCAGCTTTATTCAGGAATCTTATAATGTAAGAATCTTTTGAGATCCTGGTTTTAGAGCTTTTTAACAAAATGTTTTGTCTCTGTTTATTGGTATTAAAACCATTATCCTCAGAACCAAATATTCTTCCAGTTATTTTTACTATGCATAAATTATTTCAAATTTTAAATCCTTAAAGCAGGAAATATCATCCTATTTTCTGTGGATTAGGAATTTGGAGCAGCTTAACAGGATGATTCTGGCTCAGGCCTCCTCTAGCTTGAGTTAGAATACAGTTAGCCATATATGTGCATATATAGATAGGCATATAACTACATCCTATATATATAAATAGCAAGACTTGCATACTACCAATAACTTCTTGTCTATTTTAAATAATCACCCTTGAATCATTAGACTAGAGAGAAATGCAGTTAGAATAACTTTAGCAAATACTTAAACTAAGCATGGCAGAGTTTTCATACAAATTGGACGTATGCTAAAATTTAAGTTATTTTGTGTGAAACTTAGTTACCCTCTCACTATAATAGAATAAAATATTTCTAAAAATTTTTAAAGAATGTAGTTAGGAGCTGCAGTTACTGTCTCACAGGAGAAACAGCCATGAGGTATGAACTTTATGAAATTTGGAGACTTCTAAAAAGTTACAAGAAAAGTAAATTTTGCATGACCTCACATATGCAAAGCAGATGTTCTCTGAGAGCCATATTAAGCTAAAAAAGTATATTCTAGCATTTAGTAGAGTACCTTATGACAACTAAAAACTGTAGCCAATTAAATAAAGGCATTTAGCTTATAATTTATTACCACTTGTTAGCTACATATTAAATATATGCTTATAATTTAAAATAGCTAATATTAAGGTGGGGCAGAAAGATAGTGAGGCAGAGAGATAGCACCCTGCCTATTGGGGCACAATAGGCAGGATGCTTTACACATGCTGACCCAGGCTTGATTCCTGGCCCCTGATCCCTGAGCATAGCGCCAGGAGTGAGTCCTGAGCACCATTTGGTGAAGTTCCCCAAAAAAGATATAATATTAAGGTAAAATGTGTGAGTTTTAAAATCCAGACTGTTTCAAATTTAATATTTATGCATTACAACAATTATTGAGTTAATATATTTGTACAAACAGAAGTTATTAGATTCATTTTCAAACTGCCAATTATAGCCAATTTCGTGAAATCAATTTAGGGACTAGTAAGTATATTGATAAAAAATGGAAGTACATTATAGATGTAAGTATTGTTGTTTCGTTAAGCTTTAAGTAAGTACAGAGGTAAATTATGTCTTCTGTGTTATGGCAAAAATATTTTTGAAGGTCACTGTTAAGAGAATATAATAAAGATTGCCATGGCTTAGTGCCACTACATGTAAATGACTCTTTGAAAGAATCTATAGCTACTTCCAGAGTTTCTGAATTTATGAGGTGTTCACTTTTAGATGTGAAGAAAACAAAACTCGGAACAAGGATGATTATCAAGCTGCAGTGGAGAGACTGATTATGGCTGCTCGGATATCGGACCCAAAGCTTTTTATTAAGCATATGACTGTCAATGTCAGTAAGGAGCAGGTTTATAGTTTGGAGCATTGTTCTGCCTTAAAGTGGCTGAAAGAGAATTTGAAGTGGGCTGGAAAGGTTTGGCTTTTCAGTAACCATTAGATAATAAAAGGCTTTTATTTAAGTTCAAGTAATCATTGTAGAAAATAAAAAGCAATAAAAATACAGTTTTCACTATAATCAGCTGCTGCTCTTTTATTCATTTACTATTACTACTTTCAAACACTAAATATTTCTGTTTTATGAGTTTAATCCACACTATTTTTTTTCTAATTACTTCTGGTCTGTCTTTAGTTCTTACAAACTTAAGTATTTACTATGAAATGTGGACAGGAGAGTATTCCACCCGCACGGCAGAGCCTGGGCAAGCTACCCGTGTCATATTTGATATGCCCAGAACCCAGTAACAGTAATAGACCTCATTCCCATGACCTGAACAAATGGTTTGAGGCTCTTGCGTTCCTGGAGCGAGCAGATGCCCTTAGGTTACACTAGCGCGACAGAACATATGGAGATGTTACTGGTGCCGCTCGAGCAAATAGATGAACAACGGAAAGACAAGTGATACAAGTGGAAGATGAGTGATGCATAAACTGAATAATGTGCAGTGTTAAATGAGAGAAACTTAAAGCAGGAAAAGCTCCAAGTAGTTCAACATAGGCTTTCAGAAAAACCTACAAAGCCGGGGCTCAGGGATATATATATATATGGTCTAAGGGGAAGCCCGTGCTAACTTCTGTCAAGCAAACCGCAGCCTCACAGCACCATGACTAGGTGTCACAGACAACAACTGCTGAATCGGCTCCAGGCCCACAGCTCCTGGAGCTCACAACCACACGGTTGCAAGGCTGACAGCCCAGGAGAAGCACAGCAAATTAGATGAGAAAGTTGCATAGACACCCACTAAGTTCAGAGAGTGACAACAGTTGCACAAAAGGCACCTAACTAGCACCTAACAGCTCCGTAATCTTCAGACAGTGACTTAGTAACATCATTGTGTGGTATGTGTTGTAACAAGGCATATAAAGTAAAATTATTTCTGAAATAAAGAACCTGCCATGGAGCAGGGCTGGGGGGGGGGAGGGAACCGGGGACGTTGGTGGTGAGAGATGGGCACTGGTGGCAGGATGGCTGCTGGAACACTGTATGACCAAAAACCCAAATATGAACTTTTTTAATTGTATATCCTTGTAATTGTAAAAATAAAAAATTTTTTAAAAATTTTTTAAAAAAGTAAATTATTTCTGCCTGCTAAGGGGGCAGGGGAGGGGTGATGGGAAACTGGGGACATTGGTAAAGTGAAGATCACACTTGTGGGATTAGTGTTGGAATATTGAGTACCTGAAACAACTGTTATGAACAGCCTTGTGAATCAGTGTTTAAAGTTCATATATTGCAAAGAAAACCATTTCACCCAAATATATTTAAATATTCAAATAAGGAATTATTTCTTTTTAAACTACATTAGCCAGTTTAAAACTCATTTTGTTGAAGTAGTCTTCATTGGGGAGGCGGCGTGTTGGGCCACACACCTGATGGTACTCAGGGCCTATTCTTGGTTTTTGTGCTCAGCGGACCATATGCCCTGGTATTGGGGAGCAAACTAGGGCCAGCAGTGTGCCAGGCACAAAGTACCTTATCCCTGGAGGCTGGAGCAATAGCCCAGCGGATAGGGCATTTGCCTTGCATGCAGCCGACCCGGGTTTGATCCCGGCATCCCATTTGGTCTCCCATGCAGTGCCAGGAATGATTCCTGAGCGCAGAGCCAGGAGTAACCCTGAGCATCGCTGGGTGTGACCCAAAAAGCAAAGTACCTTACCCCTGCTGAATCGGCCATCTCTCAGGCTCTGCTGAAGCAACATTAAAAAACCTAGTAGAGGCAGAGAGAGAGAGTGGGTAGGGTGTTTGCCTTGTATGTAGCCACCTGGGTTGGATCCCCAACACCCCATAGGGTCCCCTGAGCACCAGGAGTAATTACCATCATTTGGGGTGTGATCCAAAAGCCCCCATCACCCCCCCAAATCAGTAGCAGTCATTGACGGTGATCATCTTTAACCTGTAATCTGCTACATTAGCTTTGGTACTTGATATATTTGAAATAATTTAGAGAAAACATTTTTTGAGGTAGAAGGGGAGATAGTATAGGGGTTAGGTATTTGCCTTGGCTAGAGTGATAGTACAGTGTGGGTCAGGCTCTTGAATTGCACACGACTGACCAGGCTTCCCTGAGCACATCCAGAAGTGACCCCTAAGTACAGAGTCAGGTGTGATACCTGAGCACTGCCAGGTATTACTGCCCCCAATTTAAAGATGCCTTGCATGCCATCATCCTGGTTTGGCCAGGCCAGAGCACCGCTAGGTGTGGCCAACCTCCTACCCTGCTCAGATTGAGTAAAGTTATAAATTCTGACTAATTCTGAAAGTATTCTCTTAAAGAAATTCCAAAATACTGTAATGGGGGGTGTAAAGAGACAGTACATTATGCAGTGCACTTCCCGTGCACATGGTCAAATCAGATAGTCTTGGGTACAGAAACCAGGAACAGACGTGCACACAGCTGTGAGTGGTCCCCCAAAAAATAACAAAAATATGATAGTAGTATTATTGGAATAAGTTTATAACTACACAAGTTAAATACTGATGCTTCTGAAGTTAGTATGAAAGTGTGCTATTATGTCAGTTGTCTTCCCATTCATCGATTTGCTCGAGCAGCCACCAGTAACATCTCCATTTGTTGGGAATGAGGTACATTATTGTTACTTTTTTTTTGGCATATTGAATACACCATGGGTAGCTTGCCAGGCTCTGCCGTGGCTCTGGGTTCATCCCAGGGAACCCAGTCTTTTCTGACTAATTCTGACTAAGTCTTTTCTATGTCAGATCATTTGGAAATATATAATGCAGTGTATTTTAGTTGTAATTATATAATTGTGCCTACAATTGTTATTAAAAATTACTTAAGCAGGGGCTGGAGTGATAGTCCAGCGGGTAAAGCGTTTGCCTTGCACACTGCCGACCCAAGTTCGATTCCCAGCATCCCATTTGATTCCCCAAGCACTGCCAGGAGTAATTCCTGAGTGAAGGGCAGGGGTAACCCCTGAGCATTGCCAGGTGTGACCCAAAAAAGAAAAAAATTAAGCAGAGAGAGAGAGAGAGAGAGAGAAGGGAGGCGAGAGGGAAACTGGGGACATTGGTGGTGGGAAATGTACACTGGTGAAGAGATGGATGTTGGAACATTATATGACTGAAACCCAATCATGAACAACTTTGGAACTGTACCTCACTGTGATTCAGTTTTAAAAAAAAAACTTAACCCTTTCTATAATGAAATAGGAATAAGTACTATCATGAAATATGGAAAGTGAGGCAACGGGAGACTTCAAAAATAGAGTCCCAGGGGGCCGAGAGCTGGCTCCGCAGCGAACAGCCCGCCTCGCAAAGGGTGAGCTCCTGCATTGCTGTCCGGGACCGCGTTGGGCAGCCCCGCAGCCAGCCGTGCGCAGAGTCTGAGCACAACCGGAGAAGTGTGTGCAGTAAGATTATGGGGGACTGTAGTCCGACAGTTCTCTAAAGTGGTGGTGACAAACCATTCAATACCAGACCTGTAAATTCAGCCTGGAGATGGCCACCAGTTTAAGCTGACTTGAGGACAACGTGGTTTGGGAGCCATTATAAATCAGGCTTCTATATAGGGTAACAGCTGCAGAGAAATTAGAGCTACGAGGCTGTTGAGATGCTGGTGGTAAGGATGCACTGGAGAAGGTGCAAGAGATGTTAAGCTACTAGGAAAGACGGAGTTGGGCCGATCGGACCACGAGTGACCAGCCTTCCTAATGGGACATCTGCAGCTCCTAGGTCTGGAACAAATGGAGGCGTCTTCCTGCCCAGCCAACACCTGTGGCGGATCTAGGGTAGTGTCCTGGTTTAAGATACGAAGCGAATAGTAAAAAACCCAAACTGGGCCCGGAGCGATAGTCCAGCGGGGAGGGCGTTTGCCTTGCACGCAGCCGACCAGGGTTCGCTCCCCGGCATCCCATACGGTCCCCGAGCACCGCCAGGAGTAATTCCTGAGTGCAGAGCCAGGTGTAACCCCTGAGCATCGCCGGGTGTGACCCAAAAAGAAGAAAAAAAAAATACCAAACTGAGGGTGCAGACTGCGAAAGGAGCCCTATACCGGTGGCGATCAACGTCCAGCGAAAAACGGAAACCCTAAAGATCTCTATTTCACCACAGTTCCGCCAGGCAAGCCCGGACGCACACCCGTGCGGTCAGACTTCGGGAACGTGGAGCGAGCCCCAAGCGCCAGTTGGCTCCGTGCGCTGCGGGCGGAGCGCCCGGCCGGCCGGCAGCCTCGGCGGAGCTCGGGCAGTGGGGACCGGGGGGGTGGGGCGAGGGGCAGGGGCGGCCGGGCGCATGCGCGCGCCTCCCCACCCCACCCCCTACCTCTACTCCCGCGCGTGCTGGGTCACCCAGCCCTGCCCGCAGACCCCGGGAGCCGGCCCCGCCACCTGCCGCCTCCACCTTCCCCGACTCCGCATCTCGGCGGACTCCAGCTGGCGCCTCCTCCAGCCCTGGGCACCGCGCGCAGAGCCCCGCCCCAGCCTGCGGTAAGGGAGGCGGCCGGGGGGGGGGGGGGGGGGGGCTCCGGGGACCGCCGGGGACAGCGGGCGGGCACCTGCGCGCTGGCGTCACCGTGGGCCTGGGGAGCCGCCGCGGGCCGCTGCGCAGGCGCTCCCGGGAGGAAGGCCTGGCGCGCGGCAGCCAATGGGAGCGCCGGGTGCGAGCCCGGCCCCAGGCTGGGCTTCACCTTGAGCGACCCGCGGGATGGACGGGTGGAGCCGTGCGAGCCTGACCGAGCCGGCCGGCTGCTGGGGCTGGGGCTGGACAGGCGCCGGTGCCGGACCCCGGGCGCGAGCTCCGTGGCCGCACCGGCCCCCGGCGCGCATGCGCCCCCGCACCGTCCTGCGGGCGGAGCGACCCTCCCTCCTCCCGGTACCCGGTGGGAGGTGAACTGGTTGCAGAAAGCCCGCGGCGGACCCTGGCCAGCGCTGTAAGGAGCAGGAGGGGACTGGCCCCAGTTGTACCCTCTGGCTGCTCGGGGCTGGGAGGGGATCGTGTGGCAGCAGCGCTGTCACCTTGGTTGGACGTGCCAGCTTGTGAACCCAGCGGTCTGGGGCCTGAGGACCCACCGCACGGCTCTTTTCACTTTTTTTTTTTTTTTGACATAGAGACACCCAAGATGATGTAAGTTCTGTTGTTTTTCCGACTCATTTCCCTGAAGAACTGACTTAATATAGGAAATTGTTCTGATTCAAGTCACACAGCCAGACATTCAGGGGAAAGGAGTTTTTCTAAAAGCATCTTTGTTTTTGCTAGTTGTTATTAACCTTTTTGTAATAGTATCTCCCGTTTTTTTGCTTTTTTCTTTGCCTTTTCCCCTCTGCCTAGAAGTTTTCGACCAAAAAAAAAAAAAAAGCAGTGAAAATTTGCCTGCAACTGCTTTTACAAACCTTACAAAATAGCTATAGAAGACGGTTGAAAGGGGATTGGCCGCGGCATGTTCACTGT
>JAJIBD010006021.1:102500-140026 GCA_021461705.1 Cryptotis parvus
AAAAAGCAAAAAAAAAAAAAGTTGTAGGTGGCATAGGTCTCATATCATGTTGATCATCTTTTCGTGGACTTAATTAAAATCTGTACATCGTGTTTGTTAAGCTCTTTGGCCAACTTTCTGATTGAATTGTTTTCTTATTGTTGAACTTTAAAGATTCCTTGCAAAAAATAAAATTATTTTAAGTGAAGCAAATAGTTTTATTCAATGAAATTTACTTAGAGAAATGTGAGGTGGAAGAAAGAGAAATACAGGTTCAAGGGAAAATACAGACTTCTCCAGAGGGGAAAACCTGTAATTTTTTCAAGGGCACAACTCCCAGTGGTACTCAGAGCCACAAGACCTACACCTCGTGGTGTCTGATCAGCTGTGAAGTACTGAGGATCAAACTTTGGTCCTGAAAGGCACATACTCTACCATTTGAGCCATATCTCTGGCTCCAGAGTTTTAAATTTTTTTTTGTTTAATTTGGTATTATCATATTTTTTTTTTGCAATCAGTGTCACAACCAACTTTTTTTTCTAAAACTTTATTTAAAGAACATGGTGTACAGAGTTATTCACAATAGTTATTTCAGGTATTCGGTGTTCCAACACTAATCCCAACACCAGTGTGACCTTCCCTCCACCATTGTCCCCAGTTTCCTACCCAAACCCCCCAAAAAAAAAAGTTTGTACAATAAAATGGCAGTGGAATTATCAAAACCTAGTTCAGTAAGAGGAAGTTTGTGGAAATTGTCATATCTCACAGTGGGCTATCAAAGTCATTGAGGATTTACTGAGCTGTCTGTTGCTAGCTAAGCCTTCTGTGTTATTGTTTTTGCTTATTGGGCTTAGTTGGGTTCTATGCTACTTTCCCATCTGGTTTTCTGGGCTCCTACTGGCCTCTCACTATTGTGGAACTTGGAGGCATCCAGGCTCCTTGGCCCGGCCCTCTCCCGAGGGAGACACAGTTTTCAGCCCATAGACCAGTATATCTGTGAATTCTCTGGCCTCTCTTCGGAGATTAGTTGTGAAGCTGCAAAGCGGGACTGTTTACATAGCGGGACTGTTTACGTGGCGGCAGCTGTGGGATGTGGGTGAGATACATGTTTGACTGTTTCTTTAGGACTGGCTCATCTTTTCTTTCTGTTTCGTCCTTCAGCATACACAAGTTTTTCAGCATTGGTCTGGCAGTTGAACGCCATGACCTAGACTTTGTCTTATGTCGTTATCTTCAAGGACATCATTTAGTTTATTTAATCTCTCCTATATTTTATCTCTTAGTCTTTGCATTAAAGTGTGTTTTGAGTTAATTTTTGTGAAGGGTGTAAGGTCTCTGACAATTTCATGCATGCAGACATCCACATGTTGCATGTATCTTGAAAAATTGAGTATTTGCGCCATTGTATCTCCTTGTCAAAGAACAGTTGACTGTAGTTCTTTAGGTCTCTTCTGGGCTCTCTGGAGACCTTTTTGTCCATTGTTATGTCAGTACTACACTAACTGGACTGTGGTCTCATAGTGTCTTGAAGTTGGCTAGTGTTAGTTCTCAGACAGCAGTTCTTCTCCTTCACTTTTATGTTAGCTTTTCTGGGTTTTTGCCTCCACAGGAATTCTATAATCATTTGTTGACATCCACAAAATAACTTGTTGGGATTTGGTCTGAATTGTGTTCGATCTGTGACTCAAGCGGAAGAGCACTGACTGCTCGGAGTTTTGAGTCTTCTTGCCCTTGAACAAGCTTGCCTACTTCTTTGATTTCTTCCATCGGCATTTTTTATTTTTCCTTAGAGATCTTATACATATTTTATGTATTTCTAAATGCTTCACTTTGGGGAGTGTTAATATGAGTGACAGTGCATTCCTAACTTCAAATTCTACTTGTTCATTATTGGTATCTGTTTAACTTTTGAAGCAGTTAATGATGCCTGGAAGCTGACAGACATAAATATTCAGAAATGTTTTGCCACCTGAGACCTGTGAAGAGGTAAGCTTTTGTGATCCAATCTGTAATTAATATGGGGATGGCAAGAGGGGGAAAGAAGGCCACAGAAATCTATGAGTTTGGCTAATTTTAATGTATCAGTATCTTTCTAATTCTAAATTTCTATTGAAAGGGATAAACAAAAAAGGAAAATAGAAGTTTATGTATACACTCACATAGTGTTCCAGGAACCCATTTCAAGAAGTGATTAGAATACCATCTTTCAGAGTAGTTCAGAGGAAATAGTTTTTCCTTATCATATTTCTTCTGATGATACACTCAAGCCAGTTGCTACCATACAGAAAACCACTTTATATTTAAACCCCATAGTAAGAATCTATCTTATCTGACTTCTGTATTTGACATTGACTTTTGAATAATCTAAACCCATCTATTTTAAGAATAGATTTAAGAAATTAAGTAATATAAATTCAGCTCACATGTTAGCGATCAGAAGAGATCAGAAAAGATCATTATGGGGCCGGAGGCGATAGTCCAGTGGGTAGGGCATTTGCCTTGCATGCAGCCGACCCGGGTTCGATCCCTGCCATCCCATATGGTCCCCAAGCAGTGTCAGGAGTGATTCCTGAGCGCAGAGCCAGGAGTAACCCTGAGCATCACTGGGTGTGACCCAAAAAAACAAAACAAAAACAAAAAAAAGATCATTATGATAAAAGGCATGACTTATTCAGATAGCAAATTCAGTCCTAACTTGCTGGTAGCGAAGGCAAAAATGGAAAATAAGACACACACATGTCTGGGAATTGACCAGTAACACCTGAGTCCAACCCCTGCCACTATGAGGACAGAAATGAAAATAGAAATCATTTGGAGCAAAACATATAAGCAAGATATAATTTGACCTGTATGTAAAATTGTGTGTGAGGTACTAAATTCCTAGCCACAGCACTATTCTGCTCGTGAACATTTTAATAGTTACGTGAAAAGGAAAATTTTTTTTTCTTTTTGGGTCACACCGACAATGCTCAGAGGTTTCTCCTGGCTCTGCACTCAGGAATCACTCCTGGCTGTGCTCGGGTGACCATATGGGATGCCGGGGATCGAACCCAGGCTGGCATGGGGCCGGCCACGTGCAAGGCAAAGGCCCTACCCGCTGGCCTATCGCTCTGGCCCCAGAAAAGGAAACTTTTAAGGGCACTCAGACTCTTTCTCCAGTTCCATCTGTAACAAGAATTATCAAGAGGAAGCTTTTTGTGATTGGATTTAGGACATAAATAGTGTTGGGACTCAGTGGGGGTCCCCAACAGATATTGGGGATCAACAGAGGCCCCTGGCACATTTGGGGCCTATGACCATTCCCCTGTCCAATGGACAAGGTAAACAGACCACAGACAGTCCTCTTGGTAGTCAGGAGCTGCTTAATTCAAGTCAAGTCTGCTAGTTATATCCTCCCCAAAAGGTTGGGGATTGGGAGTTACAAGAGATGATGAACTTTGATCCTGAAACCATGAGAGTTATAAAAGCTCCTTCTTCCGAGGGCAGTCTACCAGGGAACCTCCCCCCCAGAGATGGAATCCAGCCCTGGGGGGCTATAGACCTGCCCAGGACAGAGGCAGAATCCTAGCATGTTGTTTTTCACTTTCCTTGGCTGGCAAACAATCATGTTAATAATATTTCTAGTCATTTTGTAATCCAGGAGCAGGGTCAGGGATCCCCTTCTGCCCCAGGGGATCAGCGGCCAGTGGACAGAGAAAGACGCAAGAATTCAGCAAAGTTTCAAAAGACTTTACTCACATTTGTTCTGGTGTACAATCCAGTAACAGAAAAACCCCAGACTTTAGGTTCCTAGCTGGGCCTCAGCCACGTGTTGGTTTAGAATCCTAGGCCAAGATGGCCGTTACCATGTGCTAAGACCCAACAGAGAACAGAGAGAGGAGGCAGAGGGTGAAGAGGAGCCAAAATGGCCAAAAAGCCCCTTCTCTCTCCTAATTATTTTATAGATAAAAGTCCACCAAAAACTTCCAGCCCAGGGGGCCGGAGCCATAGCCCAGCGGGTAGGGCATTTGCCTTGCACGCAACCGCCCATGCCAGCCTGGGTTCAATCCCGGCATCCCATATGGTCCCCGAGCACCGCCAGGAGTTATTCCTGAGTGCAGAGCCAGGAGAAACCCCTGAGCATTGCCGGGTGTGACCCAAAAAGCAAAAAAAAAAAAAAAACAACTTCCAGCCCAGCCCATCTATGGCCTGGGCTATCTAGAGAGGAAGCCAGGTAAATGACCATATTGAAATGCAGATCTTCAGGTGGGCCCTTTGGCTCAAGATTCCCAATGCCAGAGCTGACTCCGCGAGATACAATCTCCCTAGCAGAGTGAGGAGGGGCTGCATCTCTGAACCAGAAAGCAGTTCAGAATCTAATTTGTAGAGAATGGCATTAATACTTCTTACCATGAATATATAGCCAGCTGATTCCAGATCAGAATCAGCTGATCCCACTAAGGTCCCACTAAGGTCCAAAATCCATCAGAATAATTCACTTGGGCACTACCTTTAGAATTAGAGACACATCAGTTTGCCTGGAGGCACACTGGCATGTCTCTTTGAACTAGAACTGATTACATTATGACTGGTCCAACATGGCCAAGTACTTTTGGAATATTTACACGTCTCTCCTTCATGGGGACCTGTGGAAGTAGGAAGAGTATTGAACTGTAGCAAGCAAGATTCATAATAATATTTTTGCCATATAAAATTATGAAATCAATCCAATTCTGCCCACGCTCCCATTGTATCTGCTCTGGAGATTTTCTAAAGGCAGGGAGTAGCTCTTCACATAAGCTAAATGAGCCTAGAGCTCAGTATGACATGTCACCCAACAGTACTCTTTTTTTAGTTTGGTCACACCTGGCAATGCTCAGGGGTTACTCCTGGCTCTGCACTCAGGAACTACTCCTGGCGATGCTTAGAGGACCATATGGGATGCCAGGGATTGAACCCGGGTCAGCCACGTGCAAGGCAAATCTACCTACTGTGCTATTGCTCCAGCCCCAATACTCTTAACTAAGTATACTGCTTGTGACTCTTCTCCTGTCCCATGTCAAGGCCAGGGTAGCCTACTCACTGTTTGCCCTAGGTCCATCTGAGTTCCGTGGATGGGACCCTTCTTTTGGGGTATAAGGAACTAGAATCAGTCAAAGGGCAACTGAGGTTTTAAGTTGGGAAACATTACTGATGCCCAAAATAAATATTTCAGTATTAGTTAACTCCTGTCGTCCAAATGCATAGCCTGAACTGTCTTACTGTGTCTATACAAAAGGGCATTGCTCTAAAATAACAGGAAAGAGTAAAAACAACATTTCACTTATAATGCAAAACCTAGGGCTGTAAGTCACTGCACTTGGTTAGGAGAAGGAAACCTGCTGAGTAGGAGACAGAGGATTATGAATAAAGGGTAATCCAAAAGAGAGTAACGAAGAGACTGTGAAATACTAGACAGTGCACTAAGGACATTCAGCAGTAGACAGTCCAGTGAATTTTTTTTTTATGCTGGGGGTATAACACAGGTCTGTGTACAAAGCAAATGCCCTACCTACTGAGGTTTTTTGGTTTATTTGTTTGTTTTTGCTTTTTTTTTTTTTTTTAGTCACATCCAGCAATGCCCAGGAGTTACTCCTGGCTCTGCACTCAGGAATTACTCCTGGCAGTGCTTGGGGACCATGTGGGAACCCGTGTCAGCTGTGTGCAAGGCAAACGACTACCCACTGTGCTATTGCTCTGGCCCCTCAGTGCAGTATTTTTAAATATCATGGACAGTCAATAAATCATTGCCATTGAAAAATAGAACCCTGCTTTTCCAGCATGTTTGAGCCCAGGCTGTAGAAACTTTCTTTTGCTTGTTTGTTTTTTTTAATCTGGTTTTAGGGCCGCACTCAATGATGCTCAGGGTATCCCTCAGGAATCACTCCTGGTGGTGCTCAAGGGACATACCATGGATCAAACACAGATTGGCTGTGTACCCATGGCCTACATGACATACTATCTCCCTGGTCCCTATAGAAAACTTCCTTGGTTATAATACGCACTCACACACACACATACACACACACACACACACACACACACTATAACAGTAGTTACCCTTGTAACATACAATACTTATACATATTTTCTTTCTGTCTGTTTTTTGTTTGTTTTTGGGCCACGCCTGGTAGTGTCTCTGGGGCTACTTCTGGCTTTGTGCTCAGGGATCACTCCTGATGGCACTTGGGAACCATGTGCAGTGCCAGGGATCAGATCAGGGTGACTGCATGCAAGGCAAACATCTTAACCCTTGTTCTATCTCTTCAGCCCCTCTTCTTTTTTATTAATGTTAGTTATACCCCAATAAGCTTATTTTTTGACATATTGGTTCATGAAAGACACTACTGTTGATTAATTGCAATGCAAAATCTTTATTGTTAGGAATCAAGTTATGTGTATATAGTACTAACTAGAGGCCTTGGTGGAATTCTGTTACTCCTTCCACTTTCGTCTGTGAATCTCTTATACCCCATCAAGGGCTGCTAATGATTCCATTACAAGTGAGTTCCGTTGCAGTCCCACTCACGCTTTAACATGCAGCCTAGGCCCGCTCTCCTTGCTGCCCTGCTGGAACAGCGGGGTAAATACACACAGCACAAACACACAGATGGC
This sequence comes from Cryptotis parvus, assembly GCA_021461705.1. Taxonomy (NCBI): domain Eukaryota; kingdom Metazoa; phylum Chordata; class Mammalia; order Eulipotyphla; family Soricidae; genus Cryptotis; species Cryptotis parvus. Next base: position 109,113 of record JAJIBD010006021.1, read on the forward strand.
TCCCAAAGCCTGAAATACTCTCACATCCTTTATAAAGTTCTGCTGATTCCATCAGAAACCTCATGCTCCACCAGGGATTAACGTAGTAGTAGAGAATGTGCTGTGCATATGAGGTGCTAGGCTTAATCCTGGCACCAAAATGCCAATAAATACAAGAATATTGTTTCATTGAGGTGCTCGGGGCTTATTCTTGGCTCTGGCTCAGGGATCACTTCTGACAGGGTTCGGGGATCCATACGGAGTTCAGGGAATCAAACTCAGGTTGGCCGTGTGCAAGGCAGTTGCGCTACCCACTTCACTCCAGCCACAATGAAAGAATTTTATAAAGAAAAAAACTGTAACCCTTTACCTAGTGTGTTCTTCTAAATCTAGTTTTTCATGTGCTGAATTTGCTTAATTTAAATCAATATGATGTTTAGATTCATTTCTCTTGCATTTAACTAAATTCCCATTAGCTACAGGGACCGGAGCGATAGCACAGTGGGTAGGGTGTTTGCCTTGCACATGGCCGACCTGGGTTCGATCCTTGGCATCCCATATGGTACCCCAAGCACTGCCAGGAGTAATTCCTGAGTGAAGAGCCAGGGATAACCCCTGAGCATTGCCAGGTGTGACCCAAAAAAGAAAAAAAGAAAAAATTAAAAAAATAGCTACAGTGTTTTCATTTCACATATATTAATAATAATGCTGGTACCAGACCTAGAGATGTGGTTCCCTGAGCTCTCACTTCTTTGGGCTGTCGGTGACTGAACAGAGCAGAAGTCCTAAGTCAAGCTCTTTCCAGTAGGACACAGGACTCCTAAGATGGGTGTTGTTGGTTTTGTGTTCATTGCTTATTTTTTTGTGTGTATATACAAAAGTAGTCCAGTGCCTATATCAGCTGTAATATAAATATGAATGTTTCTGAAGTACATCTTCTGGAGAATGTATACACCACCCTGCACCCACCACCAAAGCTGTATAGGTCTCTACCTCCCAGTGGACCCATTTCTCCTCGCAGGTGACTTTGACCCAAGAGGTGTCCACTGGGCAGAGGGTGCTGCCCTCCAGGACTCTCTGCCCTGTGCTCCTTCTTCTCTTCTGCCACAGCGTCTTCCCTGAATCGCAATCTGACAACTCTCCCTCCCTTCTTTCTCAGTAGTTCTCTCACACATCTGATCTGTCTTAATGCTAAAAGGCCTCTGCTTTTAGCATTCTAAAGACAGAAAAACCCTGTCTTTTGAGGATGCATAAAAGCAAGTTCTGGGGAAATCGGTCCATTTCCTGCAGACACATAGTAGGTCTACAGCCATCAGTTAGTGAGAATGCAGCTCACTAGTTTAGGGATAGGGAGGGGAGATGTTGGGGCTTAGAAATCAGGTAGAAAAAGACCAGGAACTGAAACTGAGGGTCTCTAGGAAGAAGAGTTGATGGGGAGGGGCTGTAAAAATCAATAGAAAGGATTAGGAGAGGGGCCAGAGTGATAGTCCAGCAGGTAGGGGTATTTGCCTTGCACGCAGCTGACCCGGGTTCGATCCCCAGCATCCCATATGGTCCCCTGAGCACCACCAGGAGTAACTCCTGAGTGCAGAGCCAGGAGTAACCCCTGAGCGTCGCCGTATGACCCAAAAAAAAAAAAAAAAAAGAAAAGAAAGGATTAGGGAGCCCTTCAAATAGCAGCCTAACAAGCAGATTTTATTCTGCCAGAGTTGAAACACCACCAAAGGAGTTAATACAGTGATACGGAATTTTAGGAAAATCAGCATGTCTGAAAAGTGGTTTGGGGGACCAGAGCGATAGTCCAGCGGGTAGGGCGTTTGCCTTGCACGTGGCGGGCCCATGCTAGCCTGGGTTCGATCCCCGCATCCCATATGGTCCCCCGAGCACCGCCAGGAGTAATTCCTGAGTGCAGAGCCAGGAATAACCCCTGAGCATTGCTGGGTGTGACCCAAAAAAGCCAAAAAAAACCAAAAAGTGGTTTGAGAGGACAGACCCTAGACTAGACTATTCAGGAAGCTATGCAGACCAATTCTGAGGTGGTGATTGCTTGCAGAGGAGAAGAGAAGGAGCAAGTTTCAGGGGGTCATGATAAAGCGAGAACTTAACCAGAGAGACCAAAATGGGGAAGGTAGTTTGGGCAGTGGTAGGTACATCCAGCGGCTTTGTGGTTTATCAACATTGGGCAAAATAAGTACCACAGACGTTAACAGAACCTGGATCAAAAGTGTTCCCGCCTCCGTGCCTTCTGTGTCCGGGCTGGGTTTAGAAATAAAACAATGACCTCCAGTCCCTTTTTATAGACAAGTAAACATGCCAGAGTAGCTAAGGGCCTCTCAGATGTTTGACAACAAACAATGAAGCTCAGGCAGGGGAGTAAGCAAACAGAGTCCCGCTAGAGCTTGCTAAGCCGCCTCAGATCCAGGCCCTCCATTGTTGCTCCCTATTCAGTTAATAACAGATCAAACCCGCTTTCATCTCTTCATGCACAACCTACGTATTGACTTTATAAAAGGCTCCAATACACACAACAAGACAGATGGTACCTGAGAATACGCTTTGGTCTCCAGATTGTTAAAATGTCCTGGATTATATAATGCCTATCATTTTTAAATAGTAAATATTAATCACTGTATCACTGTCTTCCCGTTCATCATCGATTTGCTCGAGCGGGCCCCAGTAACATCTCCATATGTCCTGTCTCATGCTAGTAGAGCCCAAGGCATCTGCTTGCTCCAGGAACATAAAGAGCCTCAATCCATTCCCAGAATGAGGTCTATAATGGTTACTGGTATTTGGCATATATATATCAAATACAACCCTAGCTTTGCCAGGCTCTGCCGTGCAGGTAGCATACTCTTGTAGGCATCTCTAAGTCCAGCATTTATTGATGAACCGGCGCAGCCGCCGGGCACTGATAGGCTGGTCTGCTGGGTGGAGGTCTGACGAGAGAGAAGTCCAGACGTGGAAAATGGAGGCCCTCATGGAGTGGGGGGTCGTCTGGCTTGTTGCGGGCTCTGCTGGGATGGTGGGCCAGGGCTAGAACCCACCATATTACTTTTTTAAAGTAAATATTAATACAAATATGATTTATGTAATGGTCTAGATATATATAATATGCATAATACATAAAATCTAGATGTGTGGATATGATACAGAGATATAAATGTTTAATAGTATATATAATAGAGCATATATTAATAAATATAAACACTTCCCAGTGATTCAGTGAACCCAAATAAGAGACGAAATATGCACAGTAGTTGGATATTGTCTCTGTAGGCCATTACGAATGGAAAGTGAGAGTTTTTATTGAATCACTGAATTCCACAGTTACAAAATTATTCATGATTCAGTTTTCAGTTTCCAGTGTCCCAGCACCTGGCCCTGCACCAGCTGCACGTCCCTGCCGCAGTGCCCCAGCCCGCCCTCTCCCCGTCCGCCTTTTCCTTGAAAGATAGATTCTGACATTCAAACATAGTTTTCACAAATAAATGAATGTTTCCCCAAAATGCCAAATAATTTCATGCGATGTAAAACTTTTTTAAAAATAAGGTGGTGTACAATGTGTAAGGAGAAGGAAGGGAGAGAGAGGGAGAAAAAAGGAGATAGAGAACCTGCCATTTAGGCAGGCCGTGGGAGGGTGGGGAATAGGGGACATTGGTGGTGGGTGAGGGGCACTGGTGGAGGGCAGGTGCTGGAACACTGTGTGACCGAAACCTCCAAACATGAGCAACATTGTAATTGTATATCTCACAGTGGTATAATAAAATGTTTAATTTAAAAAATAAATAAATAAGGTGGTGTATGAAAAAAATAATTGAAGAATGGAATGTTAAGTTGTCCAATCTAGAATTATTTTAACTTTCTAGTAATAGAGGTTTTTATTTTTTTTTTTTTTTTAAAGTATTTTACTATACCACTGTGAGATATACAATTACAAAGATTTGATTTCTTTTATTATTTATTTTTCCCATGCTCAGGGTTCTCCGCCTCACTCAGGATTACCCGGCGGTGCCGGGGACCATAGGGATGCCGGCGAACCCCAGGCCGGCACAGGCCGGCAAATGCCCTACCCGCTGGGCTATCACCGGCCCCTTGTATTTCTTTTTTAAGCATCTTAATTTTCAAAATATTTTTCACCATAGAGAAAATATTTGACTGCTAAATATTGAGAATTTTTAATCTGAAAAAAGAAAATGATATGGAAAAAATCATCAGTTGTAGTGAAGACAATTAACATTTAAAATATTTTGAAGACGGGGCGGAGCGATAGTCCAGCGGTAGGGCGTTTGTCTTGCACACCCGGGTTTGATCCCCGGCATCCCATATGGTCCCCGAGCACCGCCAGGAGTGATTCCTGAGTGCAGAGCCAGGAGTAAGCCCTGAGCATTGCCAGGTGTGACCAAAAAAAAAAAAGTTTTTTTTGAAGATAATTTTTGTTACAGATAATATTATCTATATTGCTTCAGAGATATTTGTATCCACCATGTTTAGAAACCATTTAGTACTCACTTCTTGTTAAACCTTCATGGATTTCAGAAAAATAGACTTTTGCATTTTTTGTTTCAGTGGTATTTTCTGTACATCTGATTTCCGTGCTAATGCTCAGGTCATGCATTGAGGGATTGTGTGTCAGTGTCTCTGTGAATAATAAACGCTCATCTTTGTTAAAGGTTATGCCTAGAGAAGATCTTTCCACATTGGTTTCTCTGCTCAAGGGCTTTATCAGGAGCTGAGGCAGTCAATGCTTTGAGACCCTTCTATTTTGCAGTACATCCAGATTTCTTTGGCCAGCACCCCAAAGAAAGGGTAAGCTTTTTTTAACCTTTAGTCTACATTACCTTCTAGTTTACCTTTGACATCCCAAGATATAGAGAGTTTTCTAGAGTTTAATTGTTCTGTTGTGATAATGTAATCAGTACTTTGATGAAGTAATTTGAGGTATAACACTGATTGTTGAAAAGTAGCTTTTTATGAAGGGTGTCATCTTTTTGTTATAGTTGTTGCCTGTTTGTTTTGGGGGGCTCACCTGGTGATCCTCAGGTATAACTCCTGACATGACTCAGGGGACCATATGTTTTGCCAGGATGGAACCCCAGTCAGCTACATGCGAGGCAAGTGCCCTACTCACTGAACTGTCTTTCCATCCTCAAAAGTGTTATCTTTTATGAAGGCAATAATCCCTATCATAAAAAAAACCTTCATTACTATGTTATATTGTCTACATCTGTTGTTTTGTATTTGTTAGCTGGTCAGTCGGTTGGTCGGTCAGTCAGTAGTTGGCTGGTTGGTTGGTTGACTGGTTGGTTGGTTGGTTGGTTGGTTGGTTGGTTGGTTGGTTGGTTGGTTGGTTGGTTGGTTGGTTGGTTGGTTGGTTGGTTGGTTGGTTGGCTGATTTGTTAGTTGGCTGGTTGATTGGCTAGTTGGCTGGCTCGTTGGCTGGTTGGTTGGTTAGTTGGCTGGTTGGTTTTGCCACAGCAGACAGTGCCCCCTGGTCTTCTCCTAGCTCTGCTGGTGTCTTCGAGCAGGACCTGATTGCTCCCTGCCAGCCTCCCAGTGCCAAGCCCAGCTCCAGTCTCAGCTCACGGCTGCCCCTCTCTTTCACGCCCTTTTTTTCCTTCTTGACCATGTTGTTGCCGCTGCTCTAGTTCATTTGTGTGAAGCCGCAGTCCAGTGTGGGTCGCTGGTGGTATACACCCCTGTGTCCAACACACACACATTCTTGGATGCTTTTTTGGCTTGGGGGCCAGACCCAACAATGCTCAGGGCTGACCCCTGGCTCTGTGTTCAGGGATCACTCCTGGTGGTACTTTGGGAACCCTATGGGGTGCCAGGGGTCTAAGCTCGGGTGGCCAATGAGAAAAGAAAGCACTTTACCCCTTATTATCTCTCTGGTCCCACTGTACCACAATTAAAAATCAACTTTGATCACACCCCATGGTGCATGGAGACCCTGGGCTGGAGATGGAGCCCGGAGCCCCACACAGACCTCCTGGGCTTTTTTTTTTTTTGCCTTTTTTTTTTTCCTTTAGAGCGCCCGCAGCTCCGGGCTGAGCACTCCCTCTGCCAGTGGCCCGGTCAGTTGGGCCTCTAGTCCAGAGAGTAACTGCACATACCCCAGCCCGGTCATCCCGACTTACCCTGTGGCTTCTGTAGCGTTGAGCCCAGGGCTGAGTGGGGGGTCTCTCTTCCTTGGGATACGGTGAGCTGAAATACAGCGTCTGAGGCCTGTTCTCAGGCTTATGGGCTGTCCTGGGCGATGACTAGGGCTGTCTGTGTGCAGGCTGACCTCTCCCAGGGTGCAGCGGGCGACCACTGAGGGTCTGTGTCCATTCCCAGTGTCCAGAGTGGGTGAGTACTGCTGCGAGGCTGTCAGACACTTCAGCTCCTATGACCTCTTCCAGTCCCCCAATTCATTTTTTAAACTCAGACTTCTCCATAAACTTAGCAGGGCTCCAGAAGAAAGGTTTGCATGCAAGAGACATGAAAGACATGCAGAGACAGAGCTTTGCATGCAGGAGGCCCAGATTTGACCCCCCAGGACCACATGGTCCCCTGAGCACTGCTGGAAATAACCCTGAACAGCACCCAAATGTGGCCCAGAAAGCCAAGACAAAAGCAGAGTGTGAACTCAATCAGGCTTAGGGTGAGTAAGGCCTGGACTCACCAGCCTGTCACTACCGGCTATGAGTGAACCCCAGCCCTTAGACTGTCCTGTTTGATATTCTCTTTTGTTTGCATGAGACCTCAGGTCAGGCAGGAAGTTTCTGTTAATGACACATCATTAAGGCAAATGCCTGTTTTGTGTGTTTAGGGTCTTGCTTTATATCAGGGTGCTGAAGATCGAGTAGCTGAGGACAGTCACATGGGCATGATAGACCCTGGGCACCGGGCTGCGAGCGTGAGGTTCCCTGGGTTAGCAACACTTCTGTGTCACCCTCACACTGTTGCTGGGGAAATTAAGCACTGTCCAAACAATTCCACTGGGAAGGCATCCCAGGATCTTGGTCCCTCCTGGACTTTACCCAACCTCCCTTTTCCCTGACTGGTTTATAATCCTCATTCTTTGTTGCAGTGAACCACAGCTGGGAACGAACCGCTTCTCTGTGGTCTGTAAATCATTATAGCAAAATGGGAGGACCTGAAAGTTCCTGAGAGCCACCAGCACTGACCCTGGTTGATACCTGGAATGTGCCTGGTTTGTTTTTTTTGTTTTTGGGTTTTTGGTTTTTTTTTTTTCTTTTTCTTTTTTTGGGTCACACCTGGTGAATGCTCAGGGCTTACTCCTGGCTCTGTACTCAGCACACGCTTGCCCCTATTCTAAGGAACAGACATAATGCACCAGCTACTGATGACATCAAGCAGGATCTAACACAGCTGTGTTCAACAGAAACTGTTTGCTTCTTGTTTAAGGGCTCTGCTTGGCTTTATGCAGGGCTTGCTCCTGACCTGGGCTCAGGGATCACTCCTGGATGCTCAGAGGGACATGTGTGGTTCTGGAGATTGATCTGGGGTCAGCCACATGCAAGGCATGGGCCCTGCCCACTATACAATCTCTCCAGCCCTATCCCCTTACTTTTAATCTAGTTTTAAAACCAGATGCAAAAACATTAATAAATATCCCACATCAAAACTGAATTCAGAGTCTTCTGAGAGCTGCAGACACATCCCAATTTCCTTTTCCTTGTCCTGTTACATCCTGTAAATGATTTTTCGTTTGTTTCTGGGTTGTTCTACCTATTCTTTTTTTTTTTTTTTTTTTTTGCTTTTTTGGGTCATACCCGGCAATGCTCAGGGGTTTCTCCTGGCTCTGTACTCAGGAATTACTCCTGGCGGTGCTCGGGGACCATATGGGATGCAGGGGATCGAACCCTGGCCGGCATGGGCTGGCGCCATGCAAGGCAAATGCCCTACCGCTGGGCTATCACTCCGGCCCTTACCTATTCATTTTTGGCAAAGATAAAAATATGTATAAGAAAAAAAATGACAGGGCTTGAGAGATAGTTCAAGGCGGCGCGTGTTTTGCTTATAGGACACCTGGTTTTGATTCCCGGCACTGCGCAGTCTCCAGCACCACCAGGAGTGACACCCCCAAGCACTGCCAGATTTGTCCCCCAAATCTAAAGTCATTAATAAATAAATGCTTGCAAAATCATTAATAAATAACGAAAGATAATTAGTTTGTCACTAGTAAGAAATGTACTTCACCTGATCAGGGTCTATCGTGGCTAAGAACAACATATCATGATAAACTAAGTAAAAATAAATAAACTACACCAAATTGCATATTGTACCAGGTGAATGGAAAGAGATCTATGGTGGTTATTTATGCCTTCCTGTAGAGTCGTTTCTTCACTAAAGAATATGTATTTTTTTACTTAACAATATATCCTATAAGTCATTCCCCAGCAATTCCTAGCTGTCCCTGTTTTTGGTTTTGGTTGTGTACTATGGCATTGAAGGTTGAGCCCTGAGTTAATGTACCATGCTCCAACCCTTCTTTTCTGGATGGGCATTTGAAGATTCACTTATATAGAAAGAAATTGGCCCTTTGCAGCAAAATGACTTTCATATGTCCTTCAGTTGTTTCGGACCACTTCCTGTGCATGTGTGGGGTGCGAAAGTTTAAATTTTTGCATGTAATTGGACTTATCAGTCAGCATTGATTTAGTCATCATTAGACCTTTTTCATGAGGGGAATTCATGCTATCCTCAACTCATGGGTGTTATTCATAGTGCTACATGATGTAGGTGTGGATTTATTTTATCTCCTACGAAAGAGCCATGAATCCCAGCATCTTTTAATACACTCACTAATGTTTAGAAGGCTGAGATGTAATTACTATCATTTTCTTCTAGTTGTATGTAACTATCACTTAATATGTTTTCCCAGGAAGTCAATGAGAATTCTCTTAAGAGATTAAGTGTTTACTTAGAAAATATCCAGAAGCCGGGCTTCAAGTCCCCGAAACCAACTCAGCTCACCTTTTACGTGAGAGAAACAGATCAGAACTCATCAGATGTCCAGGAATCCTTTGGCACTTCCGGTACATTTTGTTATTTCTTACGTGCAAGCTTCACATTACATGTGTTCATCGACTCTGACATTGACATAATGATTGAAGGCTCTTATAACAGTAATACTCATTAACCAACAATTTTTCTAAAATTAGTATTTTTCTGGCTTTTTATGTTTGAACAAGCCGTTTTTGTGTGCATTTCAATGATTTCTTCCATAAAACTGAAGCGTTACCATTTCTTCCTTTCTTATTTTAATGCTGTTTAAATTATTAAATACGGAAGTAGAAAAATTAGGGCTGGAGCCATAGTACAACTGGTAGGACCCTTACCTTGCATGCTGTTGACCTGGGTTTGCTCCCCAGCACCCCATATGCACCCCCAGACCGCAGCCTACCAGGAGTGATATCTGAGCACAGAGCCAGGATTAACCCCTGAGCACAGCTGAATGTGGTCCAAAAGCAACAAAAATGTGATCAATTTAGGTTTAGCTTATATTCCTTTATTTAGTCCTTCAGGTATTCTGGCAGTATTTGGACAGTTGTAACAAGTCCAATAACTTTCTCTGGATCCTGGAGATAGAATATGGATTCTTGGGGCCTGAGAGGTAGTCTAGCAGGTTGGACGTTTGTCTTGCACATGGCTGACCCAGCTTTGATCACTGGCATCCGTATGATCCCCCCAAGCCCGCACACTCCAGAACAGGAGTGATCCCTGAACGCAGAGCCTTGAGTCACCTTAGTGTCAAGCCAGGAGTCAATTGAATACAGCCTGGTGTCGCCCAACACCTCACCCACCCCCTAAAAGAATATGGGATATGGGTACTTCATTATTCTTTTTTTTTTTTTGGAGTGGGGAGAGGGAGCTGGGGGGCTACAACCAGGTGTGCCGGGCTGTTCCTGACTCTGTGCTCAGGAGCAAATTCTGGGAGTGCTCAGGGGACCATCTCCAGTGCCAGGAGGTCACTGAACCAGAGTCAGCCACATGCAAGGAGAGTGCCGTGACTCCTGTTCCGTCTCTCCTGCCAGTCTTCATTACTAAATGCAAGGGATAGCACTGGTCTGCTCACAGTTGGGTATAGCCCAAATGCCCCAACCCCAACAATTATTTTTATTTAAAAAATTGTTTTTTCTATTTTGTTTCTGTTGATGCTCAGGACTTATTCCCACCTCTGCACTCAGGATCACTCTTGTTAGGGCTCAGGGGACCCTATGTGGTACAAAAAATGTTTATGTAAAATAAAGTGGCGATTTGGAGACAACCGCTGGACTAGAGCCATTACCGACTGGATCCCACGGGATGTCAAAAGATCACGTGGCCGCCCACCTACAAGATGGTCAGACTACCTTGTAAAGACCCTGAAGGAACAGTTTGAGGCTCTTCATATTCCTGAATCAACCAGATGCCATTGGGCTACATTGGCGCGTGATAGGGTCCAATGGAAATGTTACTGGCGCCCGCTCGAGCAAATTGATGAATAACGGGATTCAAGTGATCAAAATAAAGTGAGGAGTGAGGAACTTGATCTAAAATAAAAAACCCAGGGGGCAGAGAGCCAGTACAGTGGGTAGAGCGTTTGCCCTGCACACAAGCAACCCAGGTTTGATCCCCAGCATCCCATATGGTCCCCGAGCACCTCCAGAAGTAATTCCTAAGTCAGACCCAGAAGTAACCCCTGAGCATCACTGGGAGTGACCAAAAAAGATAAATAAATAAAAATGTTTTTAACAATTATACGTCCCTATTACTCAGGATCAGAATAGACTAAGAATTGGAGAAACAGACTTACACATGTAGCCTGCTTAGGTCTCATGATCTTTCCAGAACAGAGAATTTATAAAACTCCTACCTCATCTACCTTTAAAAGCCACTTTACCTCAGCTTTGAAAAGAAAAAATATTAGAAATCTGGTTTTGTTACGGTTTTGTATATTTAATGAAGAGTCAAACTTATTTCTACAGTTTCAACTACTGCTCCCACAATCAACTGAATTTCTATTCAATATTAAATGTTCATGGACTTTTCGGGCCGGAGCGATAGCCCAGCGAGTGGGGCGTTTGCCTTGCACGTAGCCAGCCTGTGCCGGCCCAGGTTCGATTCCTGGCATCCCATGTGGTTTCCCGAGCACTGACGGGAGTGATTCCTGAGTGCAGAGCCAGGAGTAACCCCTGAGTGTCGCTGGGTGTAACCCAAAAAAGCAAAGAATAGATAGATAGATAGATAGATAGATAGATAGATAGATAGATAGATAGATAGATAGATAGATAGATAGATAGATAGATAGATAGATAGATAGATAGATAGATAGATAGATAGATAGATAAATGTTCATGGACTTTTTAAAAATAAACACAATTTGAAAGTGCAGAGGGAAATTTAGAAAGTTTTTCTTAGGCCAGAGCGATAGCCCAGCGGTTAGGGCATTTGCCTTGCACGCGGGCCGGCTAATGCCGGCCGGGTTCGATCCCTGGCATCCCATATGGTCCCCTGAGCACCACCAGGAGTAATTCCTGAGTGCAGAGCCAGGAGTAGCCCCTGAGCATTGCCGGGTGTTACCCAAAAAAGCAAAAAAAAAAAAAAAAAAAAAAAAGTTTTTCTTTCAGTGTTTGCTGTGTTTTTTTTAATAGCAAGTTGAGAGACAGGACTGATAGGATTAATATCTCCTTCCTTGTTCCTAGTTCAGTGTTTTGATTTACAGGTACATGAGTCTCTTAAATAATAAATTCTTTATTACTAATTATTTTTTCCATCATGACAGAGATTGGCACCTTGAAAAAAGACTTAATCATATTATCTTACTGTCATTTAAAACCAAGTGTTGAGCAGGAGAACCTCAGCGGGCTGAGCACGTGCTTTGCCTGCACAAGGCCCAAAGGTGGTCTTTGACATCCCTGAAGTTCCGTCAGGGAAAACCCTGAATCCAGAGTCCAGAGGAGGAAGAAAGAGAAGGGGAGGGAAGGGGGGGAAAAGAAACAAGAGTCCAAAGGATTACCACCAAGTATAGCCCCTAAAACAATAGTAGTAGTAGTAGTAGTAGTAGTAGTAGTAGTAGTAGTAGTAGTAGTAGTAATAATCACTTGTATCACTTTCTTTCGTTGTTCATTGATTTGCTCGAGCGGGCAGCAATAACATCTTCATACGTCCACTCACATGCTAATGTAGCCCAAGGGCATCTGCTCGCTCCAGGAACATAAAGAGCCTCAAACCATTCCAAAAGATCATGGGAATGAGGTACTGGTATTTGGCATATCAAATACGACACGGGTAGCTTGCCAGGTTCTGCCGTGAGGGTGGGACACTCTTGCCTCTCACTCCTGCATTTATTGATAAATGAATGCCCATGCGAGCCAGGCTTGTGATCAGCAATCATCATCATCATCATCATCATCATCATCATCATCATCATCATCATCATCATCATCATCATCACTTGTCTTCCCGTTATTCATCAATTCAGTCTAGCAGCCGCCAGTAATCATTAGGAATGAGGTCCATTGTTACTGTTTTTGGCATATCGAATACTCCACGGGTAGCTTGCCAGGCTCTGCTGTGGCTCTGAGTTCATCCCAAGGGGCCCAGTCTTTTTCTATGTCAGACCATCAACCATCCAGGGCCCACGGGGCAGAGCCCTGGGTATAGACAAGCCTGTCTCCTGTTCCACAGCCAGGAACCGCAGCCACACCTGCAACACCTAATAATAATAATTTAAGTGTTTCTTGCTAAAACATTGGAAATTAGTGATACATTTACATTAAAAAATAAGGGTAAAATATTTACTACTGAGTTTCATTTCTGCAGTTAAACGGGCCTCTCTGACATTTCAGACATGTCCTTTTAGTGGTTTGTGAACAAATAAAATTTATGACTAGGGCCTTGAATAAGTGGGTAGAACACTTGCCTTGTACATGGCCGACCCAGGTTTGGTTAATCCCTAGCACCCTGTATGGTCCCTGAGTACCACAAGGGTGATCCTCAAGCACAGCCAGCAGTGAACTCTGAGCTTATCCCCAACCCCCCACCTAAAAAATCAATTAGTGAAACATAAATGAAAACAAAGACTGGAGTTTCTTTCCTAATGTACATCCTCTCTTTATTTGGTTTTTAGACTACAGTGCTCAGGGATTACTCCTGGCTCTGCCTTCAGAGATTACTCATGGAGGTCTCTGAGAACCATATGGGGTGCCAGGGATTAAAGCCAGATCAGCCACCTGCAAGGCAAACAACCTACCCGCTCTACTATCACTCTGCCAAAGTATTTTTTGGTTTTGGATTTGGGGGCCACACCCAATGGTGCTCAGGGCTTTCTCTGGCTTACGGGCCGCTCCCGGTGGTGCTCAGGAGACTAGGTTTGGCCCCATCAAAGCAGGTGCCTTGTTCCTATAGAATCTCTCCAGTTGTGATTGTCTTCTTCCTATTTTGTTTGGGGTCACATCCACGGTGCTCAGGGTACCCTACTCACTATACTGTCTCTCCGGCCCCTCCTGATTTTTTAAATATGAAATCTAATTCCTTTTATTTTTTCAACATTTCAACAGAAGCTTTGCTTCTGCCTTTTCTCTCTCCCTCCTCCTGTTCAGTGTAGGAATCATCATCTTTTGTTTTTGTTTTTGTTTTGGCTTTTTGGGTCACACCTGGTGGTGCTCAGGGGTTACTCCTGGGTATGCACTCAGGAATTACTCCTGGCAGTGCTTAGGGGGACCATGTGGTATGCCGGGGACCAAACCCACGTCGGCTGCATGCAAGGCAAATGCCCTACCCGCTGTGCTATCGCTAGGGCCCCTGTAGGGATCATCTTTGGTGGCTCTTACTCATGAAGCAGAGCCTTCACTCTCTGAGACCGGAAGAGACAAATGATGAGCAGCAGGGAAAATATCCTGAACCCTTCTTGCACTGGGATGGGTTTTGGTGACAAACTGAAAAAAGCCGACATTATAGGAATGAATGAAGATTAAGATTATGGGGGGATAGTTTTAGAGAAGGAAGCCAGGTCTCCATCTGCTGATGATTAGCCAAAGGGATAGATGTTAATTTGTAGCAATATTTTAAATGTTTTCAACTGCATATAAATATTCTGTCTAAAATATTTCTAAAAGTAAATAATCGTCTCTTTTCATTGTTTGGGGGACTTATATTCTGCAGGGTTCCGAGCAGTCAAATTCACTTTGCACACCAGAGATCTGCTAAGCACAGTATTATATATTCTCAACTCCTGCAGTTTATCTGTCGAACATATCCAGAGTTCGAGCACTAATCGCGCCTCCCAGCCTCCCAAAGAGGCTAAGAGGGGATCTGACAGGCCCATCAAATGGGACAAATCTTACTACACCTTCACCGGATTCAAGGATCCTGATGAAGACCTCGAACATGTGTCAAGAGTGGAAACCACCCTCACGTATGTAGAAGTTCCCTGTACCTCAATGTATTTGTTACTCATTTACAATTAAAAGTCTGCTTTTGCAGGAGAAGTGGTCCCTATCTATATCATAAAAGTAGATTTTCTTATACTAGATCATTTTTTAAGACTAGGGAACATGTTTTCATACCCTGTTTGATGGACTCCATAAAGCCCATCCAGTCACTGTTGAAGTATAGAAGCTGCAGAGAAACCGAGTCATGGTTCAGCGGGTAGATGGGGCATTTACCTGGCACATGGTTCACCCGGGCTTGATCCCCGGCACCACCTATGCCCCCCCAAGCCCACCAGGAGTGATCCCCTGAGCACAGAGCCAGGAGTTAGCCCTGAGCACTGCTGGGTGTGGCCCCAAAACCAGAAATAAATGAATGAATTAATAAAGAAACTGGATAAAGGGGCCGGGCGATAGCCCAGCGGGTAGGGTGTTTGCCTTTGCACGCCGCTGGCCCATGCCGCCCGAGTTCGATCCCCAGCATCCCATATGGTCCCCTGAGCACCACCAGGAGTAATTCCTGAGTGCAGAGCCAGGAAATACCCCTGAGCATTGCCGGGTGTGACCCAAAAAGAAAAAAAAAAAGAAGAAACTGGATAAAGTAATTACTGAGGGCTCAATCTGGAGAACAGAGCCTCACTATGAAAATGTAAAGTAGCTCAACACATTCGCACCAGTGGCGCTGCGGTTTGTATTAGTAAAGCAACATCCTGGTGTGAAGGACTAGCGGTGTCATTGTGTTCAATACAGATGGTAGTCATAGAAATGACAGCATTGAACATAGAAGACCTGAGTTTTTATTCTGTTTATTTTTATGTGAATTTTTTGACTTACTTTTTTAGCAAGAGATACATTGTCTTAAGGAAAAAATTTTTTAATATGAAGTCTGTTGTTGATAAGGTGTGTTGATAAGTTGTGTCAACTATGAATTCTTGACTTCCTCCCAAAGTTGTAATATACTTTGAGGTTTCGGTTTTGGGTTTTGTTTTGGTGGGTGTCCATACCAGACAGTGCTCGAGGCTTACTCTGGATACAGGAATCACTCGTGGTGAGCTCAGGCGTCCTGGACTTGGAGCCCAGGTCAGCAGCATGCAAGGCAAGTGCCTTACCCACAGCATGCAAGGCAAATTCTATCTCTCTAGCCCCCTCATGTCCATATTTTAAACTAAATAGTACTAGAAATTGGTGCGGCACCTTAAATCTTCCTTCTCAGTGTCTCCCTTCTGAATATAGCAGGCAGAGCTTTCTGTTATATTTGTTCATGCTTATATTAGAGACCCTTTGTGTACATGGCCAACCCTGGTTTAGTCCCCAGCACTGCAGATGATCCCTTGAGCACTACCACCCAAAAAACAGAAGCAGAAAAATAGAACTTTTAGAGCACTGAAAAAATATCTATACAAGAAGAGAACTACTACTATCAGGGCCCTGCTAGAGAACTGCAGAGCAGACCAAGGATGCGCTTACCAGCAGGCCTTAGAGGACTGGTGCTGGAGGTACTACCCCAGACTGAGATTTCAGGTGGCTTATTTCCCTGCCTGAGCTGGCTTGTCACAAGAGCCAGAGCCCCTTCAGGCCTGGCCTGGCTGTTCCCAACATGTCAGTGCTGCCACATGCCGCTGGTGGCTCACGATTGAACGTAACTTAACACAAATTACAGCACTTGTAGCCACCTGTTAACGTAGATTGAGGGTTTGTCCAATGATTTAGCATCAAGATTCACAGATTTGGCTTTTATGGCCACACCTGGCTCTGTGCTCTAGGATCACTCCTGGATATACAATGTCTTGGTTTTAGGTAGATTTTCCCAGTAGTGAATGCAAGAATTTATCTCATCATGGCTAGAACAGTATATCAGATAGTTTCAGTTAATGACGTCTTAAACATTAAACTATTTTGAGTGTTTTCACATCATATGAAGCAGGGGATCATGCCCAGTGTGGAGATCCTGCCAAAGCCCATCAGCCACTTGGGTCACTTTGGAAATACGCAATTTAAGCTTTTAGTTTTGGTGCACTCAGTTCACCTTCAGGGTATATGTAGATTGAAGGAAAGGGATCACACGGGCTACATGGTTAATTACATCATCCAGGAGCACAGAAACAGCTGGTTATTAATTCAGTGCATCTCATCAAACTGTTTACCTCACTTCCCAGTGACCTTCACCAAATCAAAATTTATTCATGAAAGCATGTTAAGATATTTCTAAAACTTAGGACATGATGTTAAAAAAGATAATACGTGGGGCTGGAGAAATAGCACAGTGGGAAGAGAGCGCTTGCCTTGCACACGGCTGACCCTGGTTCTTATCCCAGGCACCACCACCCCCACCCGCAAGTACTTCCAGGAGTAATTCCTGAGCACAGAGCCAGGAGTAAGCCCTGAGTATTGTCAGGTGTGGCCCAAAAAAATTTAATTTTTTTAAAATACTGAATAACAGTACTTAATATAGATTTAATTAATTTTCTGGCAGTCTCAGGAAATTGAACCCAGAGCCTCCCACATGCAAGGCAAGTGTTCTCTCTCTGAGCCACCTCCCCAGTCCTACATTTAGACTTGAGTTATTTCTTACCATTTTGAAATAAAATATAGAAATTTGGGGCTGAGAGATAGTATAGGAGTTTAGGCCCTAGCCTTGCACATTACCAACCTGATCCCTGGCACCACACACAGTACCCAGAGCACAGCCGTGAGTGATCCTTGAGCATAGAGCCAGGTATAGCCTCAAAACCAAATATGTGAATCTTGAAGATAAGTCAGTTGGATTTTTGGGTCTCCCAAGAAGCACTCAAGGAATCTGGGGCCACTCCTGACACTTGCTCTGCCAAACAAGGCCAGGCCGAACACTGAAGCATCCTCAGTCTTCGACCTAGAAGTGCAGTGGTGCCGGGGGCCACCAGGGCTACCCTGTGGGGCTCTTGGGACCCTGTGGTACCCAGAATCGAGTTTGACACCTCTCACAGTGAGGTGGGCACCTCTGACCCCTGTCCTGTCTCCGCAGCTCCAGCTGGCTTTTGTAAAAACAGAAGAATTGTCAAGTCATAAAGGCTCCACTTAATCCATTTTCAAATTTTTTCGCTTTGTTCTCAAGAGATATAAACATTCTGTCAGTATATATAAGAATTGTTTTTCAGGGCCAGAGCGATACCCCAGCGGGTAAGGCATTTGCCTTGCACACGGCCGGCCTGTGCCGGCCCGGGTTCGATTCCCGGCATCCCATATGGTCCCCGAGCACCGCCAGGAGTAATTCCTGAGTGCAGAGCCAGGAGTAACCCCTGAGCATCACCAGGTGTGACCCAAAAAAGAAAAAAATTGTTTTTCAGGGCTGAAGTGACAGGACAGCAGGTCACGTGTTTGCCTTGCACACAGCTGACCTGGGTTCGATCTCCATTATCCAGTAAGGTTCCTTAAGCCCCAAAAGTAGTGGTCCCTGAGCACTGAGCCAAGAGTAAACCCAGAACATTGCTGGGTATGGCACAACATTTTTAAACATTTTTAAAAGAATTGTTTTTTCAAAATCCTGTTTTAGTTAATGTGTGTGTGTTTGGGGAGGGGGTTGTACAAGGTCATCATTTAAAATATTTGGGGGCAATAGCTCACAGGGCCGGAGCACACATTTTGCATGCAGGAGGCTCAGGAGGGCACCCTGAGCACCACGCCGCTGAGAGGAAGCAGGAGCTGAGTGCAGAGAGGAGTCCCGTTTGCATAAAGGTTTGCTTGTAGATGCAGCTTCACAGTGGCAGTGCTCTAAGGTAATGTATGTGTCCTTTAGTAGAAGTGCTTGTGGCGTAGTTCGTAGTGTTAGAAAGTATCTGTCCATATGGGTATGGGTATGTATATATCTATGTTTTCTTCCTAGGTCATGGTTAGATAACAATGGAAAAAGTGCCGGTAAAAGCTGAAGAATAGTCTGCCACTTAGAAAAGAGCTAGACCGTTTAAAAGATGAACTGTCTCACCAGTTACAACTCACAGACATCAGGTAATAAAGAGGGAAGAATGTAATGTAGAGATTATATTAAACCTGTGTTACCTATTGATAAAGCTTTCTAGCAGCTAAATATTTGCATCCCCTTTTGCATCAAAGAGATAAATAAAATAGCCTCTTTGGGGGGATAGGAAGTGGGATTTAATGGGGGTTTGGGGGTAGCTGGAAGGACTCAACAGGTACAACTCCACGCTTCTCAGGAATCCAGGGCCCTGTGTGGAGCTACCTGGACCAGCGGGGGAGCATGAGTGGGCATGGACCTGACTGACCCCTCAGCCACCTGGGATGAGCCACTGTTCAGCCACCATGCCTTCAGACTCATCTGCATTAATCTGGGTAAAAGCCCACTGGAGGTGTGGCATGCCCGGTGGCTGGGGAACTGGAACTTGGCCCTCAGAGAGTTCAGTTCCATGCCCCTTGGTCTGAAGCCTGGAGCAAAGGTTATGGTGCCTTGTGAACCCCAGCTATTGAGCCCCGGACTTTGAAAGACACACAATCATCTGCCTGTGTCTGAGATTGGCGCAGCTAGGAGTGTCCACTGCAAAGGTTATCGCCAGGGTCCCTTAGCGCGGCCTTTACAAGCAGCAGGCTATAGACTCCCAGGGAGGCTGCTGTGTGCGCCAGCACACACGGAACCCAGAGCTCCGTCAGCCGTGTTGCTGCAGAGCTTGGACAGTTCAGAGGTACAGATGGTACAGAGGGTTAGGCACTTGCCTTACTCATGGCAGACACTGGTTTGGTCTCTGGCACTGCATATGTTCCCCCATGCAGGAGTCCCAGATCTAACTCCAGCACCAGGTGGTCCTCAAAAACCTCCAGGTGTGGCCCCAAAACCAGCAAGAGAGGAAGAGAAAAATAAAATGAGGTTTGTAGTCCTGGTTATGTATTTAGCATGACTTTTTAAAATACGTTTCCGGGGCGGAGTGATAGCCCAGCGTGTAGGGCGTTTACCTTGCACGAGGCCAGCCTGTGCTGGCCCGGAGTTCGATCCCCGGCATCCCATATGGTCCCCCGAGCACCGCCAGGAGTGATTCCTGAGTGCAGAGCCAGGAGGAACCCCTGAGCATCACCGGGTGTGACCCAAAAAGCAAAATAAAATAAAATACGTTTCCATGGTCAGAGAGATAGTATAAGGGTTAAGGGGCTTGTCTTGTGTGCAGCTGACCTTGGTTTGATCCGGACTACTGCCAGGAGCGGCGCCTGGCACAGAGCCAAGAGTAGTCCCTGAGTACCACCAGGAGTGACCTAAAAGCCTGGAAAAAAAATATTTTACTATAAGTATGTCTATCATAGCTAAATAAAGATACACACGGAGGCCAATTATAAAAATATAGGTGCCAGAGCGATAGCACAGCGGGTATCAGCGGTCATGCCTTGAACATGACCAACCTGGGTTCGATAACCAGCATCCCATATGGTCCCCGAGCACTGCCAGGAGTAATTCTTGAGCAAAGAGCCAGGAGTAACCCCTGAGCATCACTGGGTGTGACCCAAAAAGAAAAATATAGAGAGAGATACATATTTTTATATATATATTTATCTATATAGATATATAGGTATAGTATATAGATATATCTATATAGATATATCTATATAAATAGTATATAGATATATCTATATAAATAGTATATAGATATATCTATATATATAACTGCTGCTAAAACCAAGGAAGGAGTTATGTGATTCAGAAATGGAATGCCCCCTGCCCCTTACAGGGACCTTGGGAAACTGTCCCTGTCTTAAACACTTCATGACTTCCTGTTACAGCCTGTTGTACTGTTTCAGTACTCATATTGAGTACTTTTTTCTATTTATATTGACACAAAAAACAATTTGCATGTCATGTTAACAAGTTTCCTATGTCCCCAGAGTACAGATAGTACATCTATGTTCTGTTCTCATCTATTCGGTCACAGTTATCCAAGATTATTCAAAGTTCAAAAGGACATTTCAGTTGTAATTCCTTTCATCACAGCAGAAACTCTGTCTGATGTTGGGATGTGTGCGAGAACCATGATAAACGCTGTCATCTTCACTTCATCTCTAGGCCATGCTTTGGTATCTACTGGGTTCTCCTAATTCCATTGTCTAAAAGCAAAATAATAAGTTATTTTTTATGTCTGTAAACAGTGCATAAGAATGACTTTTTTCGTGGAAATTACAGCAAATGTGAGGGAGTCAGAGGTTAGGTAAGACAGAGAAGGGAACATGTGTGAATAAATGTCGAAAGGGCTGATACCAACATAGAACTGAGCATTAAATGCAGGCAAAAAAATGCACATGATGGCCTCCAAGTGTATGTAGTGCAACCCACAATGTGTAGGAGAAGGAAGGGAGAGAGAGGGAGAGAGAAAAGAGATAAAGAACCTGCCATTTAGGCAGGCTATGGGAGGGGGAGGGAATTGGGGACATTGGTGGTGGGAAATGGGCACTGGTGGAGGGCGGGTGCTGGAACACTATGTGACCGAAACCTCCAAACATGAACAACGTTGTAATTGTATATCTCACGGTGGTATAATAAAATGTTAAAAAAAAAAAAGAATGACTTTTTCTAGTATGTATTTTAAATGCTCCATCAAAGTAGGCTGGAAATAGAACATTGAAAAGACTGAACATTAAAAAAGGAATAAGCTGGAAAAATTGTACAGTGGGTAAGGTGCTCGTATACACATGGCAGTCCCAGGTTTGATCCCCAGCACCCTATATAGACCCCTGAGCACCACCAAGAGTGATCCCCAAGTACCACTGAGTGTGGCCCCCAAACCGGAAATTAACTACAGAAACCTCTTATATAATAGCAGCTTTTGCTGTCCGTGTCACCATGTTCATTTGGAAGTATACTTAGTTTTTCTTGTTTTTGTAATTTCTTTCATCACAGCAGAGATGACATTGATCAGCATTAAGTTTTTTGAGGCCTGTTTTGAGTACCTTAGCCTTCACATATATTATCAACTTTGATTTATACTTCCTGTGCAGCAGGCAATGTTCCCACTGTCCATCTCTGAAAGAGACGGATGGGTGCTGGAACACTGTATGACCAAAACCCAAATATGAACATCTTTGTAATTGTATATCTCACGGTGGTATAATAAAATACTTGAAAAAAAAAGTGTTCCAGCACCCATCCCCCTACCAGTGCCCATTTCCCACCACCAATGTCCCAAATTCCTCCCCTCTCCCTAGCCTGCCTCTAAGGCATATTCTTTATCTCTTTAATGCCTCTTATTTTAAAGCAGAAACAACAGGGATTTTGCCTGTTGGAAATCGTCTGCTAGCTAAAGACAGTGGTGATACTCTGATCCTCCGATAAGCAGTTTCTTTTCCATTTGGTTGCATCAGAAGAAATGAAATACCATGCATCTTCATGATGATGCATTTGGAAGTACATTGCGTGCCCATGTGAGAAAGAAACCCTTTGGCTTTCCCAAGAGCCGGGCACTTGGAGTGGGCCTGTGCCTCCTGGGGATGCCAGGATTGATGTGTGCCCGTATGTCTGTTGAACCAGGTGGCAGAGGAGCTGGGGCATCGCCCACCGCTGCAGCCAACTCCACAGCTTGGGCCGCTTAGCACAGCAAAACTTGGAAACACTCAGGAATGCCAAAGGTAAATCATTTCCGTTTTCTTGTCATATCACCCTTATGACTGAAAGCCTTTGCATATGTGTTGTTCTCTCCCTTAATTGTTTTGAATCTGTTGGAATGAAATCGCGACGTAATACTTAGCCTCCAAGCTTCTACTGAGTTCTGTGTATGCCCTAAGTTGAAATAACTGAATGAGGCGTCTCTGGACAGTGACCAAGGGTTTGTGTTTTATCATCAGGATGTACGATAATATTTACAGACCGTTCCGGCATGAGTGCGGTGGGCCATGTAATGCTGGGGACAATGGATGTCCATCATCACTGGACAAAAGTAAGAAACAGCTTAAAGCCAACCCCGTGAAAGCTTTGAATTGTCATTGCCCTAGTTTGTGTCTCACGGTGCTGTGATGTCAAAGAGCTATAAACATTTAAGTATTAGCTTCAGCTGTGCTTAGATCAGATAGTCAATGCCGGATAGTTAAAATACTCAGAGGACTGATTTTTTCAAGCCAGTTTCTTGAGACATGTTGTGAAGTGCAGCCAAAGGTCCTTCATCCTGTTGTTTTCTTTCTGAGAGATTTATGGAGGTCTGATTGCTCACAGCATTCCGTGTGTCTTATTTGATAGGATCTGACATCTGTGAATAGCCAGGAAAGCTATTAGCACAGTCAGGAGCACAAACATACCTACCACCCTCAAAGCAGGGCCCAGCCCTCTCCTGCCAACACCTCTTCCTCAGCTGCCCGCGGTCTGCTACCTGTTGTCAGAGATGAGTTTGTAGTTCTGTCTTCTGTAAATGTCATCAGAGTGACATTTACAGTGACTTCCAAAAAGTCATAGCCTCTTTTTTGGAAGGTGGGAGGCATATTTCTTTCACTCACCGTAATTATTTGAAATCCACCACACATTGCGGCCAGAAAGACAGTATAGTAGGTAAGGCCTTGCACACAGCTCACCCGGGTTTGGTCTCCGACATCCCACATGGTCTTCTGAGCCCACCAGGAATGATTCCTAAGTGCAGAGCCAGGAGTAACCCCTGAGCATTGCAGGGGTGCAGCCCAAAGTGCCCCCTGCTCTCCCCTACCCCAAAAAGGTTATTACATGTGCTAGGTTTTTATTGCATCTTGTTGCCAGATAGTGTATGGGGCGCCCTCCGTTCGTCCAGTCGCCTGTTACGGGACCC
The DNA here is from genome assembly GCA_021461705.1 of Cryptotis parvus. NCBI lineage: Eukaryota > Metazoa > Chordata > Mammalia > Eulipotyphla > Soricidae > Cryptotis > Cryptotis parvus. Next base: position 132,265 of record JAJIBD010006021.1, read on the forward strand.
AGGCTGTGTCAGCCGAGGGCTCTCAGCACTGCAGCCTGCAGTATCTGTTCACCCAGGAAAGACACTGTGCACACATAGTTACTTTTCTCCTGGGTAAATCCCTGATAAGTGAGAGTGGGAGGAGCCGAACCAGACAGTGGGACAGTGGGTTTTCAGGTGCCGCCAAGACCAGCTGTGCATCTCTTTACCGTGAACCGCCATAATGGCGGTGGCCCTGCCGTGTCCATTTCGTTTGCATTTCTCTAATGAGCATGTTTTCAGAGCTGTTTGCCCTCCTCTTTGGCGAATATCTGCTTGTATCAAATATTTGCTGAACAGTATTTACAAACCATTCATCTGGCAAAAATGTGTCCAGAATCTATAAACTGTCCTGAAAGCATGTCACTGAACAGTAGATAGAGATGACAGATAGCACAAGAAAGGACTCTCGCCTTGGTCATCCACTGGAGGGAAATGCAAATTCACACACTCCATAGCTCATCGCAGTGCTAAAGCGAACACTGTTAGTTTCCCACCTCCCACCGCCCCAGAGCCCCCATGCTGAAATGCAGAGAAACCACTCACCCATCACCAGTGGGCGGCGGGCAGCAGCAGCAGTATGGAAAAGAGGGCTTCCGTTTCTGGCGCCATCGCTGTCTCGGGCACCAGGCAAGGGAAGTGAAGTGCCATCTGCGTATACATTGTCACTAGTCCCCAAAGGAGAAACACCTCCCTGTTGGTCAGTGTGTGGTCCCGTGTGCATGGCTAGCTGTGGAGCAACACAGTGGGACGTGCGGGCACTGAAAAGGAGCTACTGGGGTGCGTGCTCAGGGCCAGCTCCAAGGCAGTGTGCCCCATGGAAAGGCCAGTATGTCCCAGTTCATAGAACACCCTTAAAGTCATGAAGTTCTAGGAATAGCACGCTGGCGGGTGCCGGGCTTAGGGCGTAGGGGAGCAGAAGCATCTGCTGTCATCAAAGGTGGTGCAGAAATCTTCCTGGTGGGCCTGATCTGACCCTGATGGAGACCTTGTCCTGCCACCATGCACAGGCGCAGCTGCCCACGGTCAGATTCACACACACACACACACACACACACACACACACACACACACACACACACACACACACACACACACACAGACGGAGCGTGGGTGGGTCTCCCTGGTCAGGATGCCCGATGGGTGCCTAGCAGGATGTGACTTTCGGGAAGCAGGAGAAAGATGTGAGAGTCCATGTCAAAAAAAAAAAAAAAAAAAAAAGATTTCCCGGGCTGGAGCTATAGTGCAGCAGGTAGGGTTTTTGCTTTGCTCACGGCTGACCTGGGTTCGATCCCGGCATCTCATATGGGCCCCAAGCACCACCAGGAGTAATTCCTGACTGCAGAGCGAGGAGTAACCCCTGAGCATCGCCAGATGTGACCCAAAAAGCCAAACAATTTAAAAATATATATATTTCCAAGGGTTGTTGCTTTTTACACTGAATAACTCACTGAGGGAGAGAAATGTGGAAATAGTAGTAAAGTCATTTTATGCCACGTTCAAACATAGAGTTTATAAGTTTTTATACCACTAATGACCTTTAGCGTAGCAGTTTTTGAAGCCTTTCAAAACTGTTCAACCACTTTTGGGAGGATTGTTTTTTTTGGGAGGTTTGGGGGTCACTCAGCAGTGCTCAGGGGCTACTCCCAGCTCTGTGCTCAGGCATACTGGTGCTGTGTTTTATCATCAGGATGAAATTGGACCAGGGTCGGCCACATGCTGGGCCTCAACCCCGTGCTATTCCCTGGCCCCGCTCTGAAGGTCTACACCTTCCCAGTCCTCTGACTGCACCCCAGCAGAGCCGGGCCCCGTAGCCCCACTTCCCTTTCTGGCCATCACCTTAGTATCTTCTCTGCAGCCTGTGTCCAGCCGCCTCTGTGCTTGCTCACCTGCAGAATTCAGAGTTTTGCTTTGTGTCCACACACTCTGCGTCCCACAGCAATCAGGGACAAATTCTGTCCACTCCAGGTGCCCAATTCAGTGTTTAAGGACACAGTAGGTTCTTCACCATGTGTTGCTTCATTGAATTGAATGTATGAAGTAAAGGAAATTCTGAAGGAAAAGTCCCAGCATTGAACTATACACACTTCTTTCTGTATTATATCACTTCATCCCACTAAAGTAACTTAAGATTCTTACCTGAATATTTAAATGTTTGTGTTTAAGACTTACTTCCACTTTGGAACATATTTCTGTTGTTTTTTTTTAATTTCTGCCTTCTGTAGTTCCTACCTAAAAAAAAAAATCCCAAGATCTACAAGAGATTTATTTTAAGTAATAATATTTCTAGCACTACATCGCCCTTTTTCAAATCATTTACTTGAACTTTCATTCTAGGAAAATCAGTTTGTTTTAAAATTTCCCAGTACGTGTATTGGCATCCTAATGTTAGCTATGATAATAGCATAAAAGTAAATTTTGGGAGCCGGAACAATAGCCCAGTGGGCAGGGCATTTGCCTTACACACGGCCGAACCGGGTTCTATCCCGGCATCCCATATGGTCTCCCGAGCACCGCCAGGAGTAATTCCTTAGCACAGAGCTGGGAGTACCCCCTGTGCATGACCAGGTGTGACCTCAAAAAACAAAACAAAAAATAAAACCCAAAAAAAAGTCAGTGTTGCTGTTTTTCCTCTTCCTATTGTAGCTCTTTGAAAGATTGCCAACATACTTTGACCTTCAGAGGAGGCTGATGCTGCTGGAAGACCAGATCAGTCACCTTCTGGGTGGCATCCAGGTGGTCTATATAGAAGAACTTCAGCCAGTATTGACTCTGGAAGAATATTACTCTCTCCTGGACGTGTTCTGTAACCGGCTGTTGAAAAGCCGCGTGCCTTTCCATCCTCGGAGTCTGCGTGGCTTACAAATGATCCTTAACAGGTATCCTTAACAGGTCTGAAACACAAGAGTGTTCCCCGGTCGCATATGTCCAGGTGCATGAAACTGCTTTTTTTCCTTCCCCTGGGGTCCATCGGAATTCAGGACATGTGTCTCTGCATCCGCTCACAGCCCTTGTTCATACAAGAGGAATGCCAGCCTCAGAGGATGTGGGTGATGCCCCTGGCACATTCTGGGAATCTTTCGCAGTCATCGGGCCCTTTCTGGGTCGGTGGAGAGCAGAACCCTGCCCCAGGCACCTGCAGTGCCCTGTGTGTGCCATCATTTTAATCCCTTAGGTCCCAAAGCCTGGTGTGAGTGGGTCACACCCATTTTACAGGGGAAAGAGGTCACCAGGCTGGGAAGGCTGTGATCGTCATGATCCACGGTCTCTGTGGGGTAGCAGTTAAGTCTCTGGCTGTGCTCTTGGGGATAGGGAACGGGGGGGTTCAGTTCTCTTGGGAATTACTTTTCCAGTTCATCAGGCTCCTATTTCCTGTGGGGCTGAAGTGGGGCAAGGCGGAGGAGGATCAGTGATTTCTTTTTCTCTGAATGTGTATTTCATTCCAGTGACAGATACGCTCCCAGCCTGCATGATCTCGGCCACTTCAACATCCCGACCCTCTGTGACCCGGCAAACCTCCAGTGGTTTATTCTCACCAAAGCCCAAGAGGCAAGAGAGAACTTGAAAAGAAAAGAAGAGTGAGTGCCATCAGCCCCCTGTCATGTCTTGTCGTTTCAGTGTAACAAAAATTCAGGTATTTGGAACTCACACACAGGTTATCTGAACTCTCTTAATTTTAGAGGCCAGGGTGCTAGGATGCTTACCTTCCATGCAGCCTACCGGGTTTGATTCCTGCCACTACATATGATCCCCAAAGGAGAGCCAGGAGTAAGCCCAGAGCACCGTGAGGTGTGATCCAAAAACAAACAAAAAAGAACTTCATTAGAATTAGAAGCTTGACTTTTGCTATTTCATATTATTTACTCTCCACCATTTTCTGTCAGGGATTGAATGAGGCAGTTTTCTACTACATATGATAACCTACTCTGCCCCTCAAGGTGTTCCAGGTGTGGCTGCAGTGCCCGGCCTGCGTTGGCAGGTGGCAGACAGGAGACAGGGTTGTCTACACAACAGGGCTCTGCCCCGTGGGCCCTGGATGGTTGATGGTCTGGCATAGAAAAAGACTGGGCCCCCTGGGATGAACCCAGAGCCACGGCAGAGCCTGGCAAGCTACCCGTGGTGTATTTGATATGCCAAAACAGTAACAATAATGAACCTTATTCCCAATGAATGGAGATATTTATTACTGGCTCCTGCTAGAGCAAATTGATGAGCAATGGGAAGACAAGTGATGATAACCTACATTACGTGACTTCTGTGTACCCCAACTTCAGAAACAGGACTTATTAATATAAAAGTCATCTCAGGAGCAGAATAAAATAGAAGACTATCAGAAAGAAGTGCTCCAGATGGAAAAAAGTAGCAACAAGAGAAGAAAATCGGTTTAGGGCCAGGGAGATAGAACAGAAGATCAGGCATTTTCCTTGCACATGACTGACCCTGCTTACACCCCCAGCGTCTTGTATGGTCCCCCAAGACCCTCCAGAAGTGTGAATGGTCCCTAAGCACCTGAACAGAAGTCAGCCCTGAGCACCACCAGGTGTGGCCCAGATCCAAAAAATAAAATAAGGCAACCATTTTAGCTAAATGAGAAGACGTTTTTAAGTGAAGAAAGGGGAAGTTCTGCTCATAATTATTGTTATGTTTGTGCTATTTGTATCTTTATTGTTTATTTCAACTCCAAGATTTGGGGGATTGGATCTCTTTACTAGAATAGCTGTTCCCAAAGGTCGCCTCCCTGTGTGGGAAAAGCACTGAAGACACGGAGTGCCCTGTTCATCTCGGGCCTCGTCAGGGCTGATGTGAGACCAGAGATGGGCAGCCCTGCCAGCAGAGGGAGCTAGCGAGAGAGAGGCTGAGCTTGAGGGGCTTGGCGTTCCAGGGCCTATACTTAACTGATCTGGTGGTGGTGGTGAGTTTCTTGGTTTGGTGGTTGATGGTCTGACATAGAAAAAGACTGGGCCCCCTGGGATGAACCCGAGCCATGGCAGAGCCTGGCAAGCTACCCGTGGTGTAGTTGATATGCCAAAAAACAGTAATGATGGACCTCGCTCCTAAAGAATGGAGACGTTACTGGCGCCCACTCAAGCAAAGTGATGAACAATGGGAAGACAAGTGACAAGTGGTTTTGGGGCCACACCTGGTGAGGCTCAGGACTTACTCTTGGCTCTGCACTCAGGGATCATTCCTGGCAGGGTTCGGGGGTCATATGTCGTAGCAGGGATGGAAACTGGGTCGGACACGTGTAAGGCAAGCACTCTAACCGCTCTCCGGTTGCTCCAGCCTTGTAGTTGTCTATTTGGGATCTTTAGAAGGCAACAGTCCGAGGCTTGAACCCTAGAGAGCCCCAGGGGTCAGAGCGATAATACAGCAGGTGGGGCACTTGCCTTGCACATGGCCATCCTGGATTTAATCCTCAGCACCCCATATGGTCCCTAGAGCTCACCAAGAATGACTCCTGAGCACAGAGCCAGGAGTAAGCCCTCAGCAACACTGGATGTGACCCAAAACAAAATCATACAGAGCCTTAAAGTAAATTGCATGCACCTCATCACTGCCAAACAGATTTGCCAAAGACAGCAACTCAGGGCCCGACGTGGCAGTCAGCATGTGTGGTTCAGGGTGCAGTCCGGCCTCTGTGGAGCCCGTGTGCAGTGGGGGAGATCAGGACACTAAGTCCCTGAACATGTAACGATATAACAATATATAAGATTGTCCTTGTATGTTGTTTCATTTGGTTATAGCTCGTGGCAATATCCTGTTTTATTTTTGCACATAACAGGTTAAAGATTATGGAAAATGAGTTGATGCAGGCCTCCACAAAGAAATTTTCTCTGGAAAAGTTCTATAAGGAGCCCAGTGTTTCCTAGTAAGCAAATGGTGGACTGCTGCAAGAGGCTGCTGGAACAGTCCCTGCCTTACCTACAGGGCATGCACCTCATGCTTTCCCACTTTTTACTCTGTGATGCAAGATGGAGACCTCTGTATCCCTTGGAATTGGAAGGCTGGAGAAGCCATCAAGTAACACAGAAACCTGTATTATTTTTTAACAAGATCAGGAACTGTGAAGCTTATTTAAGTTCAGGATCTGAAGTAACAGTATTATTTTGTGAGTTTCAAGAACACAGTTTCTAACTGCTGCTTTAATATTTTTAAAAAATTTCATTTCTGCTATAAAACTGGTTTTGAAAAGGTGCTCCTGATCTTATGGTATTTCTTACCTGATTGGCAAGGCTAGGTAAATCAGAGGGTAGAGTGAATGAGTCTCCAGAGCTGAGTTGTCTATTTTGATAGTGAGTGATGGTCACTAAACAGCCCACACGCCTCTGACACCACAGAACTCTTCCCCACAGCTGACACGCAGCTCAGCACTCAGCTTTCCAGGTACACCTGGTCTGTCTGGACACACAAGTATTTTGCAGCCAGGCAGGACAGACTTAAAGCTCCCAACAAATGACTGGTGAGTAGCAACATTTAGGTGACCAAAGTCTGCCTAAAGGAGAGGATATGTAAGGAACAAAGGGATCGATTAAATACGTGGTATGGACATTATCACTGGCCATTTGAGTCCAACTGGTCACCCTCTTCAGTAACAGAGACTCTCATCTCAGAGAATTGTCTTAAACTCTGAAGTTTCCCATCCATTAAGATGGTCTGTCGGTCTCATGAAACCAACAGTTTATGAACTGAAAATCCAGATAGGATTTTCAGGTCAGTTGATGGGGTGACTCATTTCTCCTCATCAGTAAACAGTATGCAGAAGAATCGTAGCTTATTCTCCAGGAGTCTCCGCAAGTAGAGCCTCGTGTCCACAGGCTCCACTCGTGTGTGATCTCTGGCTCGTCTTGGATCTCCCTGTGCTTGTCTCCAACCTTGTCCTGTCACAGTGAGTGGCCAGTGTCTCAGCACGGCTCCTGCCACAGAGCTGTGGGTGTCCCCATGGTCACAGCATAAACCCCTGGACACAGGCCTGCGCTCCCTGGGCAGAGTCTTTAGGTAATACTCTGCACTGGACCAAACAGCGTCTGCCCCTTCCGGGAGGGAAGGGGAATGCCATGGGGGCCGCTGTTTGTCAACGCTACGCTGTAGAAGTGAGAGGAGGTTTGCCCACAGCTTATTAGAAGGGAAAAGAGATATTAAAACATTTCTTGAAGTATGTTTAAGTTGCTCTAAAACACTGATTCTTTAAAATTTCTAAATATGTGCTCAAAAGTATTCATTTCTAATTCTTGTTTATGAATTTCATCCCTTTTAATCTCTAATAACTGTACTAAAACTTTTTCTTTTAATGTAACAAATGGTATTGTCTCTAAAGATTTTTTTTCAGAGCCAAATGATGAGGTTTAAATAATTCCATAAAGTTCCTATAAGAAAAAAATGTATTGAAAAAATACGTTGTATTTTGCCATTTCTCATATCAACTAATGTGGAATTCTCAGTAGTATTTTTTGAAGTGAACTTTGTCTCAGAGTTATTTGTAACATAATAAATAATATAATGAGATTTCTGTCACTTATTAGTTATTAACAGTTTAAACTACTACTGTACAACAGGAAGTTATAAGAAATTGGTGTCCTGGGGCCAGAGTGATAGTGCAGTGGGTAGGGTGTTTGCCTTGTCCATGGCTGACCTAGGTTCGATCCCGTCATCCTGTAGGATTCCCCCAAGGGAGACCTTGAGTGCAGAGCCAGGAGAGATTCTTGAGTGCAGAGCCAGGAGAGATTCTTGAGTGCAGAGCCAGGAG
>JAJIBD010006022.1:0-60000 GCA_021461705.1 Cryptotis parvus
CTGCTGTACTATCACTCCGGCCCCCATATATGCCTTCTTAAGGCATGCATATACCGCTCATTCATCTGTACAAATATGAGAACAAACCTGTTTCTCGGAATTATTTTGTTTTGGAAATATCAGTTCTCAGTTCTCAAATTTATTTTCTCTTTAGTTTGGAAAAGTATCTAATGTAACAAGCATGCATAAGTCCATATCTGACACCTTACCTGTCTATAAATAATAATAGTCTTTATTTCTCTTCGTGAAAAGAAGAGCCTGGCAAGCTACCCGTATCGTATTTGATATGCCAAATACCAGTAACAATTATAGACCTCATTCACATGATCTGATGGAATGGTTTGAGGCTCTTTATGTTCCTGGAGCAAGCATGTGCCCTTGGACTCTACTAGCATGAGACAGGTCATATGGAGATGTTACTGGTTCCCGCTTGAGCAAATCGATGATGAATGGGAAGACATTGATACAGTGACAGTGATTTACATGATAACCCTAAATGTACGTGTAGCAAGCCACAATGTGTAACGAAGCAGGGGGACAGACTGAGACAGAGAGAGACAGAGAGAGAGAGAGAGAGAGAGAGAGTAAGAGAGACAGAGAGAGAAGAAAGAGAGAGAAAGAGAGGTAAATTGCCTGCCATAGAGGTAGGCTGGAGGAGTAGGGAGAGAATCAGGGGACATTGGTAGTGAGAAAAATGCATTGGTGGAGGGATGTGTGCTTCAACATTGTATGACTGAAACCCAATCATGAACGGCTTTGTAAATGTCTGTCTTACAGAATTATAATAAAAAAATTTAAAAGATTCAAGGTTTAAACACAAAAGTCATATAATTCTAAATACTTTATTTCTTTCGCAACAATTTTGTTTGTCGATGCTTTTTTAAACTCTTACAAAATATGGAATAAAAATAAAAATCTTTCTCCAAAACTTCCTGATGTCAATATCCCTAAAATACTTGAAGCACACAGAAAAAATTACTACAAAAAAATATGATAGAGTAGTATTTCTGATGAACAACAATTCAATATTAAGACATTGGTGAAGAGTCTTTGGTGCCTTTGTGGTGAAGTGTGATAACTGTGTACATATCACAATGAATGGTAAATACTATTATAAAGACATTCCCAAAACTATAATAAAATAATTTTAAACATACAAAAAAAACAGACCCATCACCAATGTTAACCCAATATGATTTTTCACAAACATTGTGGATTAGAAACATATCACAAAGAATAAATAGTTTATACCTTAAGAGAAATAAATTGATATATGTTAATTTCAGACATTACAACCAGTGAAGATTTAAAGGTCCTGTCAAGATTTTCTGCAAAATCAGTTTTGTTTTACATACAAAGAAAATTCAGTGCAACTGTTACATAATGTATTCTTTAATGACATTTTAAAAATATATGTTTATTAACCCAGTCCTCTGTTCTTGGGCACACTGGCTGTTTCGGATTCTGGCTATTGTGAATAGTGCTGCTATGAACATAGAAGTGCAGATGGTGTTTCTGTTGTGTGTTTTTGGCATCCCAGGGTATACATCCCAGGAGTTGTATGGCTGGGTCAAATGGGAACTCAATTTCTAGTTTTTGGAAGAATGTCCATATTGTTTTCCAAAAAGGCTGTACCAGTCAACATTCCCACCAATAATGGATGAGAGTCTCATTGTTGTTTTGATTTGCATCTCTCTGATGATGAGTGATGATGAGCATTTCTTCATTTGCCTTTTGGTCATTCGAATTTCTTCTTTTTGGAAGTTTATGTTCATTTTTTCTCACCATTTTTGGGTTGGCTGTTTTCTTCTTGTAAAATTCTATCAGTGCCTGATATATCCTGGATATTAACCCCTTATCAGATGGATATTGGGTGAATATTATTTCACATTCTGTGGAATGTCTTTGTATCATGATCACAGTTTCTTTTAAGGTGAAAAAGCTTTTGAGTTTCATGTAGTTCCATATGTTTATCTTTGCTTCCAGTTGCTTTGTTAGTAGTGTTTCATCTTTGAAGATGCCTTTAACTTCAATGTCTTGGAGGGATTTTCCTATATTTTGCTCAATGTACTTTATGGATTCAGGTCTGATATTGAGACCTTTAATACTTTTTGATCTGACTTTTGTGCATGGTATTAGACAGAGGTCCAAATTCACTTTTTACATGTAGCTTCCCAGTTTTCCCAGTACCACTTTGAAGAAACTTTGCTTGCTCCATTTCATACTTTTTGCTCCTTTATCAAAGGTTAAATAATCATGTATTTGAGGATGTGTCAGGATACTCAACTCTATTCCATAGGTTCACAGTTCTGTTTTTACTCCAATACCAAGCTATTTTAATTACTACAACTACACAATGGAAATACTGTGCAGCTTTTAGGAAAAACAAAGTTATGAAAATTGCCTATAAATGGATGAACATGGAGAGGATCATACTAGTGAAATTAGCCAGTGGGAAAAGGATAGATATAGAATGACTGCACTTATTTGTGGGATACAAAAAAAAGCATGGTACCAATATCCAAGGTCAGGCAAAACATGGATCAGGAGGTATTGTCTGTGGGTAGAATATACTGTAAGTGTGTGGGCATCAGAGGTTAGGTAAGACAGAGAAAGGAACAGTATACTAATAATTTTTGGAAATGATAATAGTAGCCTATAACTGAGCATTGAATGTAGGCAAAGGTACATGATAGCCTCTAGATGCATGTATTGCAAGCTACAATGTGTAAAAAAAGGAAGAGAGAGAGAGAAAGAGAGAGAGAGACAGAGAATAGGCAAAGTGCTTGCCAAAGGAAGGCTGGGGAGGGGTGAGGGAATCATGGGACATTCTTGATCACTTGACATCCCATTATTCATCGATTTGCTTGCAGGTGCCAGTAATATTTCCATTTGACCCTGTCACGTGCCATTTTAGACCAATGGCATCTGGTTGCTTCAGGAATATGAAGAGACTCAAACCATTTGTTCAGGGTCTTGAAGAAGTCTGACCATCTTGTAGGTGGGCGGCCACATGATCTTTTGACGCCCATGGGATCCAATCGGTAATAGGTCTAGTCCAGCGGTCATCTCCAAATCGCATTATATGTCCAGCCCATCTGATTTTCGATGCCTTGGCAAATAAGACATTACCTCTGACTCTGGAACGTTGGCGCTTTCTCCTCCAGGTAAAAAGGCACTGGTGGAGGGATGGGTGCTGTAACACCATATGACTGAAACCCAAACATGAACATCTTTGTAATTGTATATCTCATGGTGGTGTAATAATTTTTAAATAATAAATAAAATTAAAAAAAAACATGTTTAAGAATAAATAGAAAGAACTCAAGATTATGTAGGTTGGAGAAATGGCTCAATGGATTAAATATTTGACCAGAGACCTTGTCCCCTTATTTGATCCCCAGTACCAGTACTACTGGAGCAACCCCAAACACAGATCTGAATAAAATCTGAGCACCACCAAGTGTTGACCAGTAAGAAAAACAAAACCCACAAATTCAGACACTTTGGAGATGCGTCATATTTTGGGGGCTGAAGAGATAACTCCTTGTGGGTAAGACACTTGCCTTTCACTTCCCAACACACAGTGGTCACCCAAGAACTCCCATAAAAAGTCCTATAGACACAGCCACCGCCGCAAGACAGAGACTCCAGATCAAAGGCTGCGCAGCTTGGCCTCATGGTGAGCAGCCCTATGGACTTGCTGGGGGAAAAGTAAAAGGCTTGGCCAGCGCCTGGTCGTGTCCTACATAGCTCCTAGGGCCTGCTTGCCATGGAGGCGCCGCGCCTGCTGGACTCGGAGCAAGGGATTGAGGGCCTCCACTCAGCCCCCCAGCCTCCGGGCGCAGTGGGTGTGACCCTGAGCTCCAGCCACCACAGCCAACCACCGCAAGACAGAGACTCCAGATCCAAGGCTGCTGCCGTGGTTTTAATCTTTGACTCAATGTATTTTAGCACCAGGTCCTTTCAGGATCTTTCTCACTTGTACACTTCAATGATCATTCTTTTGCATCAAACTGAGAGGTTATGGGGAATGAGGAATTATGATGTCACACTAGAACTCATTATTAAATAATCAGATAGATACATCATACATTATTAGTATCCATAGGACAAGCCATAAAGTGTAGTAGAGGAGAGATTGGGAAATACAGGGACATAGACAAAGAGATAGATAAGTAAAATGCGCCTGCAATGGGGGGGCAGGCAGGGTTTGGGTGGGTGTGTTTGGAATTGGGTGATAGAATTGGCACTGGTGGAGGGATGGATTCTGGAACACTGTATTGTAGAGAACCAATTATGAACATACTTGTAATTCTAAATCTCACATGGTATAATAAGGATTGGGGAAGATGAAGGAGAGAAGGAGAGAGACAGAGAGAAAGGGAGCAAAGGAAGAAATGCCTGCTCTGGAGCTGGGAGAGGGGGAATGTGGGGACATTGGTGGTGGGAATGGGGCACTGGTGAAGGGATGGGTGCTGGAACAATGTATGACTGAGACCCAATTATGAACATCTTTGTAATGTTGTTCTCATGGTGGTATAATAAAAAAAAAATTTTAAATGTCCTATAACTGAAGGGTTGTGACCCACATACAAACAAAACTCTCATCTCATTGAAAAAACATTCTTCATGATCATACTAGCATCTAGTACTCAAGCCAAATGCATTGTTATTAACTGCAGGTAGTTTTTTTTTATACAGATAGAGTTACTGATAATTCATTTTATGTGAATAAGCATAGGATATTTTCAAACTCACATCAGCATGTCTAATGATCTATTACTTGAATAGAGTGATACTGTAAGTCAGAATCCCTAAGCTATCTAGAGACCTTAGTTTTCTGATAAGGTCAAAGAACAGAGTTCTTCAAATGGGCTTTGCATAAAAATGTCATGAACTAGACAATTTTAAGCTACTTAAATATTGGCACTCTTCCCAAGTAGGATAATATTGTATTTCTGTCTTCATAGCAGGAGAAATAGATTTCCATTCCTAAGAACAGAAGAAAATGAGCCATTTACTCCCCAGCATTGCTTAAAGTTAGGGTATAAAGAAAACTTGGATTCTGCAAAACATGTGTTCCCTATCAGACTTTAGCAGCTCAGAAGCTGGTCTTTCTACATGATGGCACTGGTAGAAGGTTGAGAAGTTGTCACAGTTCAAATAGTGGCAGGCAGTATCCTCAGTGAAGGAAGCAACAGTATTGTCATCAGTGCTAAACTGTGCTTTGTTTGTGATTCTTGCCCTTCGGCCCTTAACCTGGCTTTCTAATTCACCCCACTAAACTGAGAGCTCTCCAATAGCCCTGTAATCAATTACTATCCTACCTGATTAGCTGGAGTTTACTTATACTGCTTTCTACTGATAAACTAGTTATGACATAAAACTGTCTCCATTTTACAATAGAATTAATGGTTTATTTTTATCATAAACTTAATGAAAGACAATTATTACTTAACAAGGAGAAAAATGTCAATCTGTTCATGTATTGAATGTGATATCTGTTAAATAACTTCAGTAATTATCACTAGTAATCTGTCATCATAATCTCAAAGATCTTCTGCCAGGTCTATCCCTCCTGGATTTCTCCTCCTTTTTCACTTCTAACACTCCTCTACCTTTACAAGTTGAAATAGCTGATTCAAAATTTCTTAATCCGTCAATATGTTACCAGGAAATAGGATTGCTAAGTATCACAGTGTTTAAAGTGGATCCAAGAATATTGTTTACAGTAAATCTTGCATAAACACTGGTACCATGAGGATGAATTTCACTCCCCTTAAGTCATTATCAAAAAGAATATTTGAGTTCAATCTCCTGGATTTGTGCAAACTTACAACTAAAATTTTATTACATGTATTAATTATCTTTGTCAGAGGTTCTCAAATATATTTGACTTACGACCCTCTACATAGAAACAAAATTACCTGAAGCTGTCCCTAGAAACTTACCTTTCTTAAAATACACAAACATAAAATCCCTCCACTGTTCCCTGGACTAAAAATCACCCCCTGGCTCGTTCTGGTTCTCTGCACAATGCGTTATAACCATTTTGGGGAAACTGTTCTATAATCTAACAAACATAGTGCCCTTCTTTACAGTCCAAATGCAGAACTAAATCACAACAAAAATGAAAATTTCATTCAACTTTATTAATTTTTTCTTATTAAATATATGAAATATTAGCATCTATCATGTAATTAACAAAGCTCATTTGAATAAAACCAAATAATATTGATGTTAATTATTTTTAATTTTGTTTGTTTGGGGGCCCCACCAGGCAATGGTCAGGGTTTACTCTATGTTTTGCACTTAGTGGTCACCCCTGGGAAGGTTAGGGAAACCACAAAGAGTACTGGCCAGAATCCAGGTCAGCTCAGTGACCTACCCATTGTACTATTGCTATAGCCCCAATAAATGTAAATAGTTATTAATAACTTTGATCTCAATCAAATACTAAGAACTTTGTTGTTGGGCCACATCCAGGAGTGCTCCCAACTTGCTCTTGGCTCTGTGCTCAAGGATCACTTCCGCACTGCTTGGGAACCATATGCTGTTCTGGGGATCTAATCAAGGCTGGCTGCTCGCAAGCACTCTCTGCACTTTGCACAAGAACTGATTCTGAACACAACGAACAAAGTAAGGGAGAATAAACTCATTTCAAAATTGAAGCAGTGGTGTTTTTTATTCGTCCCTCTTTATTGCAAGAGAAATATTTTGTTTGATTTTTTAGTTTCCTTGTAACCACAATAATTTTTTGTTAGCATTAAATCAGGGACGAACATTTGAGGTCTAGTACCAAATGGCAATATTTCTGCAAGAAGACATTAATATATTAAGTCAACTCATTTTAAATGATTTCGCCTTTTGAGTTTTACAACTATTTCTTAAATTTAAAGCATTTAAAATGCACCCTGGAGAAAAAATTTCTACCACTATCACATTTAGTTTTTAAACTATACTTTTTTATGTATCATTTTAAAGCTACTGGTGAAATATAAGGCTAATGTTTAAGAGTAAAGGCTGTGTCAGATTGTGAGAATTTAAGTACCGTCTTCATCATTTATTAGATCTTTGATCTTGGGCAGGTAACTAAATTTCTCCATGCTCCACTTTTCATAAGTGAAATATGGAGATAATAGCAGGTACTTTGTCATTTGTATGAAGGCTAGAGGGGCTTTTATATATGTATATATATGAAATACTTGAAATTAGGTCTAATACAAAATAAATGTACAATAGCTATTACCATTTTAACAAATATAAAAGAAATATAATGAAATGTAGAGTAGTGTCTTGAAGTCACAACTGTATAGGCTCAAATATTGAAACAATTAGGAGCTATAAAATATGTTTCAATATGGATCTGAATGATATTTATATGCAAAAACTCCTTACTGCCAAAAAACCTGCACATAGGAGTATCAATAATATTTTAAGTGTATATTTAATTCTATTACAGTTTTAAAAACCATACATCAGCTCAGTCTTTTTGTAAATACTACACAAACACCTACACATTTCTGTCTTTTTTTCTTTTTTTTTTTTGCTTTTTGGGTCACACCCGGCAATGCTTAGGGTTACTCCTGGCTCTGCACTCAGTATTTACTCCCACGGGAACTGGGGGACTATATGGGATGCCAGGGGAATCGAACTCAGGTCGACCAACCACTTGCAAGGCAAATGCCTTATCCACTGTGCTATCGCTCCAGCCCCTCTGCCATATTTTTTTATTTTTAATATTTTATTATACCCCATGAGATATATAATTACAAAGATGTTCATATTTGGATTTCAGTCATACAAAGTTCTAGCACCCATCCCTCCACCAGTGTCCATTTCCCACCACCAATGTTCCCGATTCCCTGCCCTCCCTAGCCTGCCTCTATGGCAGGTTCTTTTCTCTTTTCTCTTTCTTTTTTTGTAATTTTTTTTACCACTGTGAGACATACAATTACAAAGGTGTTCATAATTGGTTCTTGGTAATACAGTATTCCAGCACCTATCCCTCCACCAGTGCCCCATTTCCACCAACAATGTACCCCACCCCCTCACGCCCACCCCCAGGCTGCCTCAATAGCAGGTACCCCAGTTTCTCTCTCTTTCTCTCTCTGTCTCTCTCTGTCTCTGCATCTCTCTCCCTCTTGTTTTTCACATTGTGGCTAGTCCAGCAGATATTTAGAGTTTATCACTTAAGTCTCTTTGTGTATACTCAATGGTGAGTTTTAGTCTGCCATTATCATTTCCCACATTTAGTAAAACACTGGTATCTATTTATATCCTATTAATGAATTCTGCCATATTTTAAGTGACCACATTTGACCACTCAGACTTAATCTTCAGACCAAACAATTTCATTCAGAAGTCATGCTCTTTTGAAGAGAAAACAGAAAGCAAAGGCCTAATAATGCGTTTGCAACCTTGCTTGCTTGCTTTGAGGCAAACAGCATTCCTCTCTGGTCTAATTACTTAGAGATCCAATGTGTCCAGGCAATAGACTGGTAAGATCTAACTAGTCTCAAGATGATTGTGGCAGCATGAGAGAATATTTATACCAGCCAGTATAGAATATAGTTAGGAGAGCTGAACATGATAATGTCTTCCTATGCAAGATATAGAATGACTGCATTTATTTGCATGAGGGTCGCCATTTTCCATATAACGTATATATGCATATATATGTATATGTATCACTTGATCACTGATCACGTGACATCCCTGTTATTTGTCGATTTACTCTTGCGGGCACCAGTAATGTTTCCGTTTGTCCCTGTCACATGACAGTGTAGCCAAATGGCATCTGCTTGCTCCAGGAATACGAAGAGCTTTCAACTGTTCAGGGTCTTGATGAAGGAAATATGACCATCTTGTAGGTGGGTGACCACGTGATCTTTTGATATCCCATGGGATCCAGTAGGTAATGGCTCTAGTCCAGTGGTCGTCTCCAAATCGCATTACATGTCCAGCCCATCTGATTTTTGTTGCCTTGGAAAACGAAACAGCTTCCCTGACTCTCGATTGTTGATGGAGGTCGGAGCTCTGGATTCCCTTCTCTCACTTGAGGGTACATATATACACATATATGTATGTATATATAGATCAATTATGCATATGATCAATGACTATTTTGAATCTTTATACATACTTAAGCATGTAATATATATCTTATAGCTAAAGTGTGAGTACAGTATATATGATATGTATAATATATATACAAAATTTATAAATGCTCATATATACTGTGAGTATATGTGAGTCTTACCTATGTTACAAATATACTTGATATATGCTTATATATAGATGAAGATTTATTATAGAATTGATTACAATTGTGTAATTATAATCATGTATCATCTTCCCTCTGTCACTAAGTGGTATATTTAAGCTAGTCTGAAAGATGGGCCTGAGGTAGTCTCTATGATGTCTGTGTCAAGTCAAAAGCACAATTCTGCTGTCCAAAATTTCTGACAATAAGCACAATCTTTTTTTTAACCAATTTTGAAGGATTTGGGTAATGGTAACAGGACATTTGTGCTTCAAAGTGTCCAAGACTAGTTGTGACCTAGACTCGCTCAATTATAGGTGATAAGGCTTCTGATTAGAGAGGCTCCAAGCTGCCTGAGTGCTTATATTGGGATTACCTGACTAGCTCTTAAGGGATTTCCAAGGGTCACCAGAACCGGGCAGGCGTTAGTGCTATGTTTAGTGCTATGTTCCAAAAGGCAGGACTTGGTGTCTGCTTGCTGCCAATTAGTTAATCTGGCAGGGGAGTGTAATGTGTAGATGCAGTAGAGGGAAGGACCTTATCTGTTTGCTTGTTGATCATGCTGCACTGAAAAGGGCTGAGTCTGATGACTTGCTCAGTGTCAGTCAGTGCAGACCATATTCTGTTAGGTCTATACCTAGGCCTACAGCAGAGGCAACAAGTCAAGCTGGCAGAGGCAACCAAGACCATGTCCTTGCTGGCTCTGACCCACTACCACTCCCAAGCTTCTCTGCTGAGTAGAAGTCAGAATGGAGCTAGGCCTTTGTGCTCCTCACTTCCACCTCAGAGTTCAGTAGCTTAGAAGACCTCAACTGCTATTTTTTCCAGATGGCTGATGGTGCCTGCTAAGTTAGTCTAGGAGTTGTTCTTATCTTTTCCTGCCACTCTGTTTTCACATCCTGCATAAGTCTGAACCCATTCATGTAGAGTACTGTTTCAGTTTCTTACTTCAGATCAACACTTCCAACCAGAGAGCGGCCGAATATAAACGCACGCTGTAGAGAGGGACAGCTTACAGGAACATAAAGACCTCAAAACATTATATTAGGTCATGAGAATGATCTAATAATTGTACTGGAGGCAATCAAACAACACGAGAGGAGGCCGCGGGAGGCATACTCTAAAACACCCAAAAGCCTTGAGACGCCGGCCGGGGCTTGGTCTTAAATAATTACCCTGGCTGGAAAGATAGCACAGCGGGTAGGCCTTAGTCCTGTGCATGCAGACCTGGGTTCAATCTCTTACTCCAATTGGTCCCATGAGAGCCCAGAAATGATCCTTGAGCACAGCAGGAATAAGCCCTTAGAAATCTGGGTGTGACCCCCAAAATAAAAATTATCAAACAAAAAAAGAATAGTCATCTTGAGTTTCAGCCATTTAGTTCCAAATTACATCTTTTTGCTGTAAAAAAGGATCATCCCATTGACGATATATTTCACAGCTTCTTTCTCCAATCTTTTAATGATGGAAAATGTTTTAATGATGGAAACTTTTAATGATGGAATTCAATTTTAAATAAAATAGTGTAATCAAACATAGATGCCAAGTGGTGAGCAAGTTTTTATATGTCAAACACTGATGGAAAAATAAGAGCCACATAATTTCATTGTCAAGGTCTAAAGATCTTCCAGCATCATGAATCTAGTATTAATGCTGAGTAAATTTTCACCACGTCTAATCCCACTCACCTATCCACCAACATACTCTCAAGTGAGTACAAGTGCTGTTTTCAACAGTTAATATTTAAAATATTCTGCCTTTCTTAATTTCACAATTAATATTTCACTACATTTGAATAGCTGGTCATCTGCTTACATAGCATTGCAGCCCTTTACCAGAAGACTCAAAATCGAGCAACTTCATGGCAGAGAAATTGAAAACTAGAATTTTTTATTTTGTGGATGTCACATTTAATGATAATAATCACCTTCGATCCATCAAAGTAATTTCATATCCCAGCGAGAGACAGTTCTTCTCTTAAAATTTTGATAAATTTGTTGTGATACAATTGCATTGACTAAGCAATTAACAAGTAACAGGGCTGAGATTGCAACCATGGCATAAACAACAAAGCAATTTAAAGTGACAAAACTGTCAGGTGAGTGAATCTCATTTGACAGTCTTATCCAGTTTTAATATCTTTCTATTTGGGTTCTGGGAATAATGTAAATGAAGCATGAGAATAGGTGTGCTGAAGGGGTTTTTGGCATACTTATTCATGTCATAGCTTGTCATTATGCTGAAGAATTTTAAAAATGGTTACTATGAAATGATGTTTACCTTGGCTTGTACTGATGAGTGTTTGTGTGTGTGTGTGTGTGTGTGTATAATATGCAAGAAAAGGTTCAGGTACAAACATAAGATAACCTCTTTCAAAACAAACTGTTAGGCAGTAGAATGAATGTCATAATCTATACATGCTTTGTTTAATATTGTGCCCATTTTTGCAATAAAATGGCTTTAGGTGAGACATTCATATACTAAAAAATATTTTTAAAAATCTCATTTGTTGTTGGGCTTCATATTAACATATGTCACAAAACTCATATCAGAATATTTCCTCTTGGGTTGCATTTAATATATTCACTGGGGAGTTTATATCTACATTGTAAGTGCAATGTTTTTTATCCACTGTGTGTATTTCCAATTTCAGGACACACTTTGTCCTGAAGCAACTCTTTCAAAGCAATTCTGTTCAAACTGAAATTGACGTATCTATTCTTCCTCTCTGCTAAAAGAAAAGATTGGAATACTTCCACTGAGTCATTTCAAAGGGCAGGAGCACGTCTATTTCAAACATTGATCACAACCACGTAACTCACCTCCAATAAACAGGAACCAATCCTGGTATATGCCTCAGCCACTGTTCCCAGCTACCAAATATTTTCCCAAATGCCTCAACTTAAGAACTGAATTCTAAATAATTAGTTACTTGGGCAGAAGCAAAAAGGCAGTGTAAAAGGAGAAGAGCAAGGCAAAAGACAGGAGCCATTTTTCTCCCCCCCGGTGTCTATGAAGTTGCTTGTCTCCTGGATGTGTAAGGAAATATCTATTGCACTTCTAGGTAAGAAACATGTAGTTGGTATCTTGTCATTCATGAATCACTCCCCAATGAGCTGCATCCAGTTGATGGAGCATGTAAGCATTTGCTTTCTATTGTGAAAGATTCTTTGTTTCTGAGAGCTCATACCCATTAGATAATATCAAGATTTCTCAGATGAGTATGCTAAAAAAGAAAACTGTCTTTAACTTGATGAAATTTAAAGACTCTCTAAGGCAGAGTTAGTCTTTATATTTTCCAATACATATCACTTAACACATTTTAAAAGTATTTTTTTCTTTCCATCATTGTAAGAATCACATCTAACAAGACAAAAAATGTGACTATGGAGTTTCTTCTTCATCATACTTTATTGCAAAATCTGTTTCCTTTAGGGCTGGCAAGACTGCTGGAAGATGGAATGCTTCAGGTGAAGGAATACTTTACTTCCAAAACAATAACACGATAGTCAGAATTTGCACCACAGAATTTGTAAAACTCTACAGTTTTTCTACTCCTCAGATCTCTGAAAAATGTCTTTGACCAAGCAAATTCTGAGTTTCCCAAGATAAACGTGACTATGTTCCAGGAAAATATTTCTGTGAACATTCTATAAATGTTAAATGTATAAACGTGTTTAAGTCACGCTTATATATTTTTATTGCCTTAACTACCTTTTATTATGTCAAAGTTTAGGTGAGCACAAACCTACAAAGCAATACCCCATCATCTTTAAATGTCCATAAAGGAAATCTCTGAATAGCAACTTTAATTGAAATTCCTCTCTGCAGCAGTGATCTATATACAATGAACAGACATTAAAAAGGAACAACATACAGAGTGCTAGAGATAGCTTACAGGTAACCATGCGCCGTTAATAGTATTTCTACTTGCTCTGTGTAAACTGTTTTCTTGTGAGGAATATTCCTAGTGTTTTATTTTGTCATTTAGCTATGTGCATGCCCAAAACAAATACCTTCACTTCCCCAGAGGTATGATGATAGCAACTTTGCTGAAAAGGCCTGCATGACAAACACTAAGTGGTGACTTAAACACGTTTTTAGCTAATTAATAAAGCACATAAATTATCTTATGATTTATATTTCAGAGTATGCATTTTCACAAAAGAATTTTAATGAATAATTAGCAGAAATTGACTCAGTGAGGACTGGAGTAACATACCAATGCCTCTTCTGAAGAAAATGTCTTTGCAACTTATGCTTCAAGCTGTGGTTTGACTGACAATTCTTGTGACAGTTAAATCTGGAAAGCTTAGCACTAGTCCTTGACAGATATTAGCACTTTTGGAAGTACAAAAATGGGAAAACTAGATCATAAATTAAATACTGTTTAAAAAAAGAATATTAAATGACTAATAATATTAAATGACTAATAATCAGAGGGAAAAGGTTTATTTAGCTTTTGATTATCATAATCTTTAACACTGGGGGTTAATGTTTGCCACACATCCTTGAAGAAGGAACACAAAAAATATGCACTCAGACTATGCATATGTAATTAATAAATAATACTGGTGAGACCAGTTAGAAAATTCAATAGCCAGTGAAGTCTGCTTTACATCCATCTCTTTTTTAATGCGACCACTACAGCATCCAGAGAGCCAAGTGTCTCTTCAGAGATCATTATTCTATGCAGGAGTAAATAAAATGTATAACTAATTCTTGTCAAAGAGAAGAATTGAGCAATTAGTCGTACCAGTATGTGTGTTTTAAGGTTATTTAGGAAACAATAAAACTTCAATATTAAATTGTTAATGGCAAAATTTTGGTTGTAATCTGGGTAGGTTTGGTATATCGGTAATCCAAGGTTTGTTGAATTAGAGAAGAGCTTTTGCTTGTTTATATAATACTAGAACACAAAATTGTGCTACTCTTGACTGGAAACAGTAGCTAAAACATGTGTTATCTCTCCTAACCTATTTTCTAGTTTCTTTTAATTTACTAATGTATTACACATGAAGAATGAATATGAGCATGGATTGCAGGAAGTATTATATTCTTCCTATGTGTAGGAAGAATTATATTCTCGAGGTGTTGCAAGGTATGGCTGCTGTGCCTGGTTGTATCAGCAGGTGGCAGATAGGAGACAGGCTTCTCTACACACAGGGCTCTGCCCCGTGGGCCCTGGATGGTTGAGGGTTTGACATAGAAAATGACTGGGCCCCCTAGGATGAACTCAGGGCCAAGCAGAGCCTGGTGGTGTATATACCCGTGGTGTATTTGATATGCCCAAAAGAGTAACAATAATGGACCTCATTCCCAATGAATGGAGACATTACTAGTTCCCTCTTGAGCAATTCAATGAACAATGGGAAGTGACAAGTGACAAGTAGGAAAGCCCACTATCCTTTAAAAACAATAGTTTTACATCTTCTTCTAACCCATGAGTCCATAGCTTGATTCTGGTTATTTCTTCCAATTACTTTCTACACATTCCATTCCTATTCATTCATTCCATGAATAATTCATTCATTCCATAAAAATTAATTCCATTTTGTGTCTATTACAATGTTTGATCTTCTAGTACAATTATAATTTCTTGCATAATTCCTGCTCCCAAAGAACATACGACAACATCTAGAGACATATTTTGGTTATTTCAATTAAGATAATATCCATATCTAGGGGGTAGAAACATGGATAATTTGCTAAACATTCTAAAATGCACAAGTCAACACCATCAACAAAGCAACTAGAAGAAAAGATAAACATATGGGACTACATGAAACTAAAGAGCTTCTGCACCTCGAAAGAAACAGTGACCAAGGTAGAAAGACAGTCCACAGAATGGGAAAGAATATTCACCCAATACCCATCTGACAAGGGTTAATATCCAGGATATATCAGGCACTGGTAAAACTATATAAGAAGAAAACAGCCAACCCCATTAAAAAATGGGGAGAAGAGATGAAAAGAAACTTTGACAAGGAAGAAATTTGAATGGCCAAAGGCATATGAAAAAATTGCTCATCATCACTAATCATCAGAGACATGAAAATCAAAACAACAATGAGATATCACCTCACACCACAGAGACTGGCATATATCCAAAAGGGCAAAATCTACAAGTGCTGGCGTGGATGCGGGAAAAGGGGACTCTCATACATTGTTGGTGGGAATGTAGACCTGTACAACCTTTCTGGAAACAATATGGACATTCCTCCAAAGACTAGAAATTGAGCTCCCTTTTGACCCAGCCATACCACTCCTTGGAAGCCAAAAACACACAGCCAAAACACCATTCACACTTTTATTTTCATAGAAGCACTATTCACAATAGCCAGAACCTGGAAACAACCAGTATGCCCGAGAACTAATAACTGGATAAAGAAACTTTGCTACATCTACACAATGTAATACTATGCAGCTGTTAGTAAAAATGAAGTTATGAAATTTGCCTATAAATGGATGGACATGGAAAGGATCATGTTGAGTGAAATTAGTCAGAAGGAAAGACAGAGATATAGAATGACTGCATTTATTTGCATGACATAAATACATATATACATATTATGATACCAAAATCAAATGTCAGGTGAAATGTGAATCAGTATTCTTACCAAAAGTGGAAATTACCACCCACAAATGTGTGGGAGTCAGAAGTTAGGTAAGACAGAGAAGGGATCATGTGCAAATAAATGTTGAAAGGGCTAATGCCAACCCTGGACTGAGCATTAAATACACGCCAAAAAAAATGCACATGATGGCCTCTAAGTGTATGCGGTTGCAACTCACAATATGTAAGAGAATGAAAAGAGAGAGAGGGAGAGAGAAAAGAAATAAAGAACCTGTCATGGAGGCAGGCTATGGGAGCAGGGAGGGAATGGGGGACATCGGTGGTGGGAAATGGGCACTGGAACACTATGTGACTGAAACCTCCAAACATGAACAACGTTGTAATGGTATATCTCTGGTGGTATATTAAAATATTAATTAAAAAATAAACCAGAGAATATAAAAATAAATAAAATGCACAAGACAGCTTCCCACAGAGTCCCAACCCCAATGTAAAGAACCCTGCTATTGAGAGAGGCCCTACTCTTGCGATTTTATTGTAAACAAAACCAGCATTTGCCTCTGTATTTGTTTTCTCCCCACTTTCACTCTAATAGGACAATCTGTTAAAAAGATTGTCTAATAGCCATGATATACTGTACAATAACTCAAAATCGGTAGGTACTTTGATATTTAATAGGAAATAAAAACTACTGACAGCTCTTTACCAGCTGTTATTGCCAACTGCTATTCAATGTTTCCGTAAGTTATACTTAAACCTTACTCTAAGTAAGGTTTAAGTAAATTAAACCTTACTTAAGTAAGTAAAATTAAATTTCAGTTTATTAAATCAAAGTCCTTATAAAGTTGGAAAGCCCACCATCCTTTAATAACAACAGTTTTATATCTTCTAACACCTGAGTCCATAGCTTGATTCTGGTTATTTGTTCTATACCTTCTACACAACTATTAACCAAATCCCTCTGATATATAAAGATAGTTTTCAATAAACTTTCATAGCCTGCATGTTTATAAAGCCTTCCAGACTATAAAGGATTCCATACTCTGTTTCCATACTCATTGCTAAAAGAAAATCAATATTTTATAAATTTGCTTCTTATGATCTAATCCAAAATTTATTTTTCTTTCATTTTGCAGATCTAGGTTATTTTCTACCACTTATCATGGATAAAATTTTTTTTTACTATAGCGTAAAAGGTTGGAAGAGAAGTCACAGAAAGCATGTAAAATTCTAATCAACTATTGGTTCTCAGAACATGAATATAGATGATGGATAATGTGTCATTTCTAGATATATAGATAAAAATATACATGGCATAAAAAATGAGGAATAGAGAACTGTAATGGATTGGTTTTATATTTATGGAAGATATGAACTTATTAGAGATATTGACTACATGGCATGACATTGCCAGACAAAAAATAAGTGTCTGAAAATAATGAATAAAATTGTACAATACATATTTCATGGGAAGAACAAAATATTTTTCTACTTGATTTTAGTCATAACGACAGCATCGTATCACAGTGGTCCAGAGCAGGGCCCTCCAAGTTCTGGAGCAGCACCCTCATAGTTCAGTTGTGGTGCCCTCACTGTTGTGACTTTCAAGGTCATTTGACCTCAATATAACTATTTCTTTGTCTATAAAATGGCACTGATTTCCATTCCAATTTTATACATTTATTTAATTATTAAATGAGTTAATATATTTAGGCACTTAAAAAAGTCCCTGACATAAAGTTGGTGCTGTGTAAGTATAGCAGTAGAGGAGATATAATTTCACTGCAGCAAATGTGCAGGGAAGCATAATTAGATAGAGATTATTCATTAATTTAACTCAAGTTGAGGGGTAAATGATTAGTTCAAAATTAAAGAAATAAAAGGCCTCTGTGAGCACATAAACTGTATTTAAATGACTAGTAATGAGTCAGAAGGGACAACAGTTCTTTGCTCTCTGCTATGCAAGCCATATCTGGAGGATTGATTGAAGATAAATCAGAGCAAGAGCATATGAAAGAAAAAATAAGAGCAGAAAGAGAGAAGAGACGTCAAATCCATATCCATTGAGGAATGAGTAATATTGATGACAATAGGGAAAGTAGGACCTCATAAGAGATGCATAGGCGATTGTCATCAAATAGCTGAAGAGTTGTCATGTGTGCAAGGGTTAGTTCAGATATAGTATCCTAACACACACAATAAGGAGGAAAAAATGGTTCAAAAATGAATTCACTGTTTTCAAAGTTTTTTTTTTTTGAAATCCACTTCAGCTATTGAAAGGTCTGCCTCAGTATCTATAGCTTTCATTTTTGGAGCATCAATAACAGAGTCTGTGAAGTAATCAAGATCTTTTGTTTATCATCTACAACATGGAGGAGAGGGGGAGGACCGGCAAGGGAAGAGCCACTAAGATATACACAGCTTGCAGGGTGGTCCTCTGAGAGCGAAGCACCTCTGAAGCATAGTAATAAGCAAGCAGCAACATTGCCAGAAGGTTGTTCTAGAGTATCAAAGTCCAAAAAGCAAGCAATGCTGACAGTAAAATAATCGATACAGAGCCTTGGTGGCCAAATGCAAGGTAAAATTATCTAAAAACAATTTTTAGAGGTATTCCATTGAGAATTCCTCTCAGACGCTGACCCTTCATATAGGTCATTTTTCTGATCCCAACACCTGTAAGTCTCTCAGAAACATTTTCTCTAGTATCATTCTGTTAGCTGTCTTTGCTTTTTCTCTATTATAATTGCTCTAAATTATTTATAGCAAGAATTTTTTTTCTTATTTTCACTTTTTCTTCCTAAAATGCAAGTTCCCTGAGAGGAAGGACCTTTGTTTTCTTTTCCATTATAAGTCCTAGGGTTCAGGAATGCCTGATATTTATTTTCCACCTAGTAAACATTTATTCAAAAAGTACATAATTGGAAATATATGTTTATAAGTCATTAAAGAAGTAAGACAATCAGAAGCAGCTGTGGTCATCAAGAGAGCAAGCTATTATCGTTTCCAGAAATAACTCCAGAGTTAATGACTAGCCACCTGGTTCAAGATTAAGGCACAGAGGTTTGGGGATAAGTAAAATATCCTAGACAATTACAGATACTTGAGGAAAGAGTAAAAAATAAAATTCCAAAGAAGTTTCAAACACTTGGAGGATAGGCTAGGTTTCATCAAGCCAACACAACAGTATTTTTTCTAAAGAATTATTCCAGCATGCCAGACAAACAGTAGCAGAATCACATAGGGACTTTTTAAATGCAAGTTCTTTGCCTCCTAATTCATACCTAACTAACCCCAAAACAGAGAATCCCAGAAACCTCAGGTAAAACAGCCGTGGCAGTAGTAACAGTGGTTCTGGTGGTAGTAGTAATCACTCTAAGTAATTTACAGAGTAGTTACCTCAAAGTAATTTACTGAGGTAACAGTTTGCAAGAGTATAAATGCTTCTTTGTTAGTAGGAATTAATATTGCCACCCTATGACCACCGTCAAACTACCAAAATGAAACCATGAAGCCTTGCTTTTTTGTTGTTGTTGTTACAGCATAAATGGAACTGGAATCCTTCTAAGTGAAATATATCAGAAGAAGAGAGCTACGTGCTTTAAGAACTTATTTATTGGTGGTCTATAACAAAAAGCCAAGTAAGCTAACAGAAAATGTCCAGTGTAAGCCAACATATAGTGTAATGAAACTGATATTACTTAGAGGTGTGGAAAGGAAAGGCCCTATTGATAATTTGTTTTAAAAGCTTTCCTTTGGTAGTTAGAATTCATTCTGAAATCCACTGGCCTACATTATTGTGTCAGGCCCTTTCAATGCTCCATAACTTTATAATGAACAGAATGTTCATGAGTATCTCTCAGGGAGTAGTATAAAACTCCCAAAATATCCTAATCATCCATATTTTAGGGCACTGTGTATCCGAAAATATGAAGACAACAGTGACAGTAGTGACTAGAATAACTGTAGATTGAGTCCACGAAACTGTTTTTATGGACCTGCTAACTAGAAAAGACTATTATTTTAGGGAAATGCTTGTATTTAGATATAATATTTCTCACCTAATGCAGATCTCAGGGCCTTAATGAAAATAGAAATCCTAAGTCTCCAAGAGAATGAAGGTGTATATGTTGTGTCTTCCTATGTGTGAAGATGAGAAGTCCCCATTCCCACAGTGAACCTTTCGGGAGAAATATTTTACTAAATACAATATAGGGATCACAATCAACCAAAATGTGCAAAAGATGTGCGATTTATTGTTCTGAGAGCCAGTGACCATAAAGCAGAAGCAATGTTGGTAGAAAACAAGGGTCAAAATTCTGCCTGTGACTAGCCACTTCAGCACCTCAATAGCCCTTTCAATCTAAAATATTGTTGTTCCTGTGTAATAAGGCGTTGATATTTAGGTGTCTAAAGGATTGTGCGCTCCACTAATGGTAATGTTAAGAATAATGTGCTAATAAGTCTTAAATTGCTTTCTACATTGTGAGCAGCCTACACATTTCAGCATGTTTTATATTCATTTAAGTGAAGCATGAAAGAGTTTTGTTCTCCTTTTTCCTAGTTTAAAGAGCTAAAAGTTAGCTCAACTGTGATTCATTAAACAGTATAACCTGTGTCAGGCATTTAAAAAATTGCATCAGAGAATGAGGATATGAAAATATGCATATGAGTTACAGTGATTATAAACACATTTTCAATTAATTTATTTAAGCATTTGTGGTTTTATTCCAAAGAAGAAAGTACATGGAATGCTGAGCAAGAAATTAATCTATTTATATAATGCTCATTAAAACACAAGGAAAAATTCAATGTTGTCTCCCCTGAAAGTACTGTTCGAGCTGTATTAGACCAGACATCAGGCATTTCATGGCTTCTATAAAGTAAACCCAGGGAACTTAATGAACACTAATTAATCAAAGTAATATTTAGTTCCATTTCCAATTAACTGCAATGAATGTTTGTAGGGGAGAATATAGATGCCTAAAGACAAGTCTATTATTTATTTAGGCATTATTTATTAGTTCTTCCAACTACACCCAAAAAAAGTTTGATTCAATGCAAGTAATCAACACAATAAAATTATTTCAAAGCACATAAAAATAAAGAGACATAGTAAATAGGAAAGGAAATGTTAAGCAGAATAATTATAGCATGAAACTCAAGATAAAGGGTAAAACTTAGTTATGAAATTTATTTTGGAGGGAGAGTGGTACCCTATGGTGTTAGATCTTACTCCTGGCACCTAAAAGGACAGTCTGGGATGCCAGGGATCATTCCTGGAGCTGTTCACAGGAAACATACGGGATGGGATGCTGGGTATTAATCCTTGGGTGGCAATATGCAAGACAAACTTCCTGCTCACTGTACTATCACTCTAGCCTCAAGCTTTGAAATTCTTAACAATTATACATATACATATATACATTATATATAACAAACTGAACATTTTGTTAGCCAACGGATACATAAAGCCACAAAAGAAGTAGTAAGCAAATATAAACATGAAATTCTTAGCATGTTTTCTTAAAAAATAGTAGAGATCCTATGAACATAATGATAATATCGTGAGTAGGACATTTTCCTTGCATGCATCAGACGTGGGCTGCATCCCCAGAACCTCAAATGGTCCCATGAGCACTACCCAGAATGATCCCTGAGCACAGAGGCAAGAGTAAGCCCTGATCATTGCCAAGTGTGACCCCAAATAAACCAAAACCAAAAATATTTTAATATCTTTATAGAACCCATTTCTTATTTTGCTGGAAAATCTCAGAACACAGTTTTACAGTTTTTTGGCAAAATATATAATTTTGTATATTCCAGTCAAGTATTATTGAGGTCTAAATCACAGAAACAGTGAGATTATAGAGATCACATGTTTTTATATAAATTCAATATAATCCAAGTAAATCACGTGATTTTTAAGTGACTTAGCTGTTTTCTACGCAACTCTGAGATAGGTAGTTCAACTAGGAGAATTATGTCAAGAATTTGAAATATGTATACTTTGTGCTATTAATTCTTTTACTATGGGTTCATACCCACTAACGGTATTTATTGAAGGTTAAGTCTATGACAAGAAATGGCTCAGAAAACTGAAAAATCAGGTAGATGCTAAAGGTGTCAAATAGTTCTTAACATATAAAGGAAGCAATATTATTTTAGCAAAAATACAGATAGAGCTTTGAGAGATTTTTTCGACCTTTTTTTTTTTTATATACCAGAAACACAAGATTTGTCTTCCGGTATCTCCTAAACTAAAGTGGGTGCCTAAGTTTGTTTTTCTCTTAACTAAATAAAAGGACTTCACATTTGTGCATAAAAAAGAATTTCCTTTCAATGTTTTTTTCCCTCTCCCTAACAATATACTTATTAGTAAGTGTCACAATATCACAATGCATATCCTCAAATTATTAACCGTTATTAAAGTGCTTTGGAAGCATATGTAAGAAGATACATTTTTCCATTCAATTAATACTTATTACAGGGTAATCCATGTTTCATGTTTCAGGTAACACTGTGTTAGGCCTGAGGATACAATGATGAAACAGATAGATCTAGTCTCAGTTCTTACTTAGATCAATAATATATAAAATTGGACAGATTTACTTCTTAATTTCAAGGGCGATGATTTTTCAAGGAAATATCAGATAATTCAAGAAGAACAAAGAGGAAAGAAGAAATATTGTAATCATTTGCTTTTGACTAATTAACATTTTATGGATATATTTTCAGTACTAGTGGGAGATAGGAGATGTAAATTCTTTTATGGAGTGTTCCCAATGTTAAGGCCCTGGGGAAATCACTGTGGTATATCTTGGGGACTAAGATCCAGTGCCTGCATTTACTAGCTCCAAAAAGTCAGTCATAAATATGTACTCTAAGAGCCAGAGTGATGGATAGGGAACTTGCCTGTTCTTGTCTGACCTAGGTTCATAAATGGTCTCCAAGCCAATAGGAGTGATAACTGAGCACAGATAACTGAGAAAGCCCTCAGTTTCTCTGGGTCTAACTCTGAAACGAAAACATGGTCTGTGATGAATGGCATCTGTACACACCATAGGCGCAACCACCAGGTCATTGGAGGTGGGGGGGTGGTGAAGAGAGAGGGGCCTCATCACACAAATCCAGCCAGTGTGCCCACACCACCAGTGTGTTTACTGACCATGGAGCTGTAATGGCACTGACCAGGGAAGGAGCCTTTTGAGTGAATCACCCGGGAGACTGACCAGAGGTACAAATGATAGAGCTCCTTCCTGCCATGCACAGCCACATGCTCTTTTAACATAACAACCCATTTCAAGGTTAGGTATTTACCAAAACCTTTCCCATATGTATGTGACAATGATCATAGTGATTGCAGCCTGCTAGGAGAGCTGGCATGGGGGTAGGGAGTGAGTGGGAGGCAGGGACCTTTGTTGACTGTAGGGGCACACTGGTGGTGGGACTGATGTTGAATAGTGCTTGTGACAACTGTACTGTAAAGAAACTTGAAAATCATGGTGTTCTAATAAAGTCTTTTTAAAGTTCTCTACAATAATCTAAAGCAAATTATTAACTTGATAAAGAGAAATTACAAATCCAAGCATAATGCTCAATGGGTATAAGGTCTTGTTTTATTAATGAAGAAACATTTGTAGGTGCATCAAAAATGCATGTGTAAACAGTGATAAGTACTTACCAGCACTGTAAAATGTGGGCTGAAGAGATAGTACAGCAGTGGGGTGCTTGTCTTGAACATGGCTGATCCAAGTTCAATTCCCTGTGCCCCATGTGGTCCCCAAGTCTGCCAGAAGTGATATCTATGTGCAGAGGTAGAAATAAGGCCTAAACACAGTCAGGTGTGAAACAGAAAAACAAAACAAAGCAAAATAAAGCACTGCAAAACGTGACAGGCAAACACACACACACATCACACACACACACACACACACACACACACACACACACAATGGAATTACTTTCAAACTTATAAGAGAAGGAGCTCTGACATTTACAACACAGAAAAACCTGGAAGACAGGACACTACGTGAAACAAACCGGGCACAAACTGAAGAGGGCATTTGCCTGACACAAGGCTGACCCTGTTCAACCCCCAGCATCCCGTATATTCCGTTAAGCACCAGGAAGAATTCCTGAGTGTAGAATCAGTAGTAACCCCTGAGTTCAGCCAGGTTTGTCCAAAAACTAAAACCAAAACAAACAAAAAAGAAAAGCAAAAACTGTTATCTAACTTATATATGTAATCTGAAAACAGTCTTAAATAAGCACAATGGTTTAGAACAGAATGGTGGTTTCCAGGATGGGATGGGCCGGTGGGGGCAGACCAGCAGGGGGAATAGGAAATAAATGGTAATGATGATCAAAGGGTGAAATGTTTCAGTTGTTCAGATAAATAGGCTCCAGCCATCATTGATGTTATGCACAGAATATCTCTGTTTTTCCCAATGTAATCAGCAATGTAGCAGAGCACCTATAATTGAACTGTATTGTATTCTTAAAATGTATTAAGAAAGCTTTGCATACTGATAGCTCTGGATAGATTCCCAGCACCACATGGTTCAAGAATTGCTAACTGTAGTCATGCCCTCTGAGCACTCC
The DNA here is from genome assembly GCA_021461705.1 of Cryptotis parvus. Taxonomy (NCBI): domain Eukaryota; kingdom Metazoa; phylum Chordata; class Mammalia; order Eulipotyphla; family Soricidae; genus Cryptotis; species Cryptotis parvus. The sequence continues at coordinate 24,447 of JAJIBD010006022.1, forward strand.
AAGATAGGGCTCTGTGGTCAACAAACACCAAAGAGCCCAAGCATTCCCTGGCCCCTTACATCAACTGAACAATCAGTTGGCCGAAAATCTCTGGGAGTGCTTTTGGAGGCCCCCAAAAACAATGACATAAGTAACCATATGTGGACTGAGAGAAACTTTGGGAGTTGATAATCATGTCCATGATGTTGATAGTGGTAATGGTTTTACAGGTATGTACCTATCCCAAATTCAGCAAGTTGTTTATATTAAATGTGTGCAACTTTCTACAAGCCATTCAAACCTTGGTAAATTAGTTTTACCAATGGGAGGGCAGAAGAGTGTTTATAATATAATGCTAGTAGAATAAAAAGAAAAGTGTGTTTTAGTTGATAGGGAAGTAAAGCAAAGGGAATAGCATGAGGAAACATATACACAGGCAGCTATTAGTGGGCATAGATGAAGGACACATAAGTTAATAGGGGGAGGAGGCAGGACAGGTGGGTTACAGTCAGTTCAGAGAGGATTAGATGCCAGGCTACAAGTCTGCTCTTCGCTCCGTAGGTAATGGGAACCCACTGGGGACTTTTGATCACAGTAGTGACATGATAAAAAGGGAGCTCCAAGTACCTTAAACTCTGTAGGGTGATTTTGAAAGATGTGAGACCAAAGGTAATCAGACCAGCTGGTAATCCAGACAAGAGGTAATAAGGGCTTGAACTATGGCAGTGGGAATGGAAATGAGAAATTAGTAAAGAGCGCAGAGCTCCGAACCCATTAGGAATCGCCTGCAGTAACTGATCTGATCACGGCAGCAGTGACACCTCCATTAACTCTATTGCATGCGTCTCCAGGAGCATAAGAACTGATTGGTCCTCCGTGACATGCCTAAAGCAAATGCAAGCTTATTCTGCCCTCATCTGTGTGAATAGATTCAGTTGCTAGGATCTCCCAACACAGTCTTTGATTTAATTTTAAAATCACATAGTACAGGGGCATTGCAGCTTTTATACTCTTGTGCTGTCGTGCATATCTTTGAAGTTGTTAAGATACATTTTTAGGATGATATTTAATGATTTTAGAATATTTAATGATTATATTATAGACTTCAGCACATTGCCAACTCCTTAGCACTCAAAGAATAATAATTTAAATTATTTCCTATGAAATTATTAATGAAGGTCATCCTAGAAATATACTGTCTTCTCTTTTCTCACTGGAAAGTGACTTGGAGATATCTCCATCAAACATATAATTGCCTATTTTTCCCCAATGTAATCTGCAATCTATTGCTAAGAGGTCATGTGCCTAAGCATATAAACTCCAAAAAGGCAACTTTACACTTGATGCCAAAAACAAGCTTCATTCACCTTCCAGAGTTACTTAAGATTATTCTGAACTAAAATGACCAGAATTCCACGTTTATCTACCATGCTAAGTAAAATGCTAAAGGACCTTTGTCCAGAGACAATCTGTTAAACCATCTCCTCGGAAACTAACAGAAACCTCAGGGCATAGATTTGGTTTTTGTTTTAAATTTGGAATATCTCACATTCTATTCACTTCACATGAGATTGCTTCACCCTAAGATAACACATCTTTTTTATAACCTAACAAATTTTGACACTTTTTCTGTACTGCATCACTATGCCCTTGAATGTGTAAACAGAAACTCAAACAAGCTATCTATCTGCTGTTGCCAAAAATAGTTTCTCTTGAACTGTTCCGTGGATATCTAGCTCATAACTGCTTGAACCCATGTGAATGATGGGGTCCCTGGGCCTCCTCCCTTAGATCTTCATATCAGCATTGAAAAGATCTCGGAAATGTCATCCAAAACTTATGTTTCACTGAGATTTTTTTAACTAATTAAATACTTTAATATGGAGGGCCGGAGAGATAATACAGTGGGTAAGTGGGTAAGGTGTTTGCTTTGTGTTCGTCTAATCAATGGAGGAATCCTAGGCATTCCTTTAGGTGCCTGGAGCCCCTCAATAGAAATCAAGTACACAGCCAGGACTAAACCCTAAGTATGACTACATGTCTACTCCAAAACGAGCAAAATTTCAATTTTACAAATAAAAAAACCCTGCTCAAGAAATTATGTTCTATCCTATTTGACTCATAAAATTTTAATCAAGGCATGAAGAGCTGTGAATTTTTCTTAAGATGAAATAAACTATTGAGGAACAGTTTATGAAATGGAAGGCATTCTATTTAGATCTCAAACGTTGTCCACCACTCATCTTTTTTGGTCTTTTAAAAGATTGTATTTCTGAATTTATGAAATAATCAGAGATGATCGGAATTTAATTAAAATTTAATAGATGAGTATACAGTGGTATTACTACTCAAAATAATAAAACTATTTTAATAGCATTTTGAAATCATAGTGGGTCACCACTATAATACTTATAGTATATTATTTCAACTTTTTACTCTCTGGACAAATATACTTTTTGTGTACCTAGGCATTTGACACTCGCAAGCAGCCACAAAGGTGGTAAGAACCTTTCATCACCACACGACTGTCATGCCACTAAACACTGATCTTGAAATAGGACATCAGTGTAAGCAAGGGACATTCCTCACACAAGTTTGCTTTTGCTTTCTAGGTCGCAAGGGAGACCCAAAAAGAACAGTTCTCGCTTTGGTGCTGACCTGAGAGCAGCCTTTATATAAATATGCTTAGAATCCACAACTATGCTTCTGTGAAAAGATTCCAGTTTCTGTAGTGCTAGCAACTTGAAATAAAAGTTTTTAAAAGTCGTATATATTTATCTTAATAATTTCCTTTTATGGAAGCCCAGCAGCACAACTTGGGTTAAAGGAATTTATTCATCAGTTTGAATTCATGAAATTTCTAGGTGAGTTCCTTTCTCCAGGATAAAACCAGTTTCCAGACTGACAGAAATTGAATTAAACCACTGCAGTGAACCCACTGAGGGCTCGAAATTCCTTTTTTAAGAAAACCCAACCCTAAAAATCTGTTATATCTCTTAACTTTGAATCGATTAAATTCAAAATTAACAATTTCTTCAGCAACAAATTTACTAATATGCAAAAGGACAGAAAAAATGTCTTATTTATTTATTTATTTTTTAATTTTTTATTATACCACCGTGAGACATACAGTTGGCATTTTATTAGTTACAACTCTGTCCTTACAAGGACAGGGAAAAGGCCTTTATACTCCTCCAGTCCTAATCAAGTTCTCTCTTTCAGACGTCAAGAGACTGACAACTCTGACACTCAATAAATCATTGCCTAGGCCTATTAATAGAAATTAGCAAGAGATTTCACATTCTTCCATAGGCAGAGTCTGTACGTTTTTTTCACCAAGAAGTAACAGAAGACAGATCTTCACCCATGTACTCGGAAAAATCCAAAGGAGTGAAATATCTAAAGAGGATGGGTGGGTCCTGGTAATGAGTGTTAGAGAAATAGCACCTGAAATCTAAACCAGCTTAAACCAGCTTAAGGGCAGTCTTCAACACAAGTGATTCATCTCAGGAGCCCAGAAAAATCACTGAGATGCATAATTCCAGGCCCCAGCCTGGATAGATCCCCAGGAGGAAAGAAATTCAAGAACCAACCACCAGAAGTTCACTGCTTTTCCCCAGGAAAAGTTCCATTAACTCCTACTTATCTAAAGAATTTGGTACTAAGACAATTACGGAAATATCTAAACTTTCAAAGTTTGGTTTTACTTATTACTGATAAATGAATGTCATTGGGTTATAAGATTATGAAAGTGTGGTAAGGAATGTTTGGCATTCATTTACAAGAGGCATTACCTTACAATTTTACTATATGAGATCAAATTCTATGTGTTTCAATAAATGCAAAAAGCATTTGGATTAATTTTTTTTATTTTATTCACATTTCCTCTCCAATTATTATTCATTCACATCTACCTCTGTTAAAGATAAAGATAAAGTCCTATTTTTAATCCTGAACTAATCACTAACCTAAAGTGTATATCAAAATATTAACAAAATAAAAAATAAAGTGTAAATTAAAAATAAACGGTAATTGGGTAACTTGTTCCAACAAATATGCAAAAAATACTGTAAGTATAGGTTGAATTTATATTTAACTCCTGTATTCACAGACTCTAAAAAATGATTTGGACTCAGTCAAAAAAAGGAGCTAATCATCCATAATTTTATATTGTGTTTATTGTTATATTTTAATGTTATATTAAGTTTTGCTGGCTACATAAATATATTACTTTGTATACGTTTTTAACTTCCCCTGGTTGCAGATACTTGCCAAGGGGGGCAGTTTCCCTCAGTTTGGCAAACATAGCTTGTAGGTTTTCTGAATCTTCCACTCTATCCCCACATACTTTTCTTACCACAGGATGACCCTCCGTATCATTTCTGTGTTGAAATAAAAATCGTGAACACATTTCTTCTCTATGCAGTTAAGAGCAATATCCTGTGTACATGATCATCTTCTCATCCTCCCCTGTAGGCTCAGAGAAATAAATGTTTCTCTCCCTCTCTAAATATAACCTTCTATATCTCTTCTCAGGTTTCTGTAGGGCATAACTGGTTCCTGTTCTTTATGACTTCCTCGACCCAGAATCTGAAGCTCATTCCTGGTTCTTTTCTTCATTACCTTTGAACAACTACAATAGTATATAGTGCTGGTTGATGGTTCACAAAGCTCAAATTAAATGAAAAAGTATTCAATACATATTCAAAACATAAAACAATAAGTGGAATTAGAATTTATTTTTCAACATATAGTTTAAATTAAATTTTTGAAAGTTGGAAACAGAGGAGAGATTAACTCTCAAAAAGCAAGACATTTTTTTTTACAACTCTTATCCTTCATGATGCCAGTGGAGTCCCTGTAACTTATCTGAAGAGGGAATCCTACTCTGCCACCCAGGGAATGGCTGGGAAAATCTAGGGACTGATAAGAGTCTGCTGTGAACCTTACTTACTCCTTGTGGCAAAGGAAAGTCCTAGACCTTACCAGGTCTTTTTGGATTCTTGCTTTCTCCAAGAAAAGCCCACCAGGAGCGATCTCTGAGTGCAGTGTCAAGGCCAAAAAAGACGTGGCCCCCCAAAAAACAGAAACAAAAACAAGTCTTGAACAAAACACTAAATTTCAGTGGGCCTCACTCTTTGTGTAAATGAAAGAATTGCCTAGAGATGTGTTTTCCATATATTGGCTACAACCTATCCAAAATGAGGCATGGAAAAGGAAGCTTCATTTATATACAACCCGTGCTATTGTCCCTGGGGACCCAACTCTTGGATTCGTGATTTGCAGTTACAATATTAGAAGTCTGATTTTGGTTATTGGATTTTGTGGTTGTTCTTTGGGAGTCATACCTGGACTTAGGGCCTACTCCTGAGTATGCACTCAAGAATCTCTTCTCATATTTGTGGTTTTTGATGTTGGGACAACACCTGGCTCCGCTCAAATGTTACTCCTGGCTCTGTGTTCTGTGCTCAGGAATTACCACTGGTGATTCAGGGTACCATATGGGATGCAAAAAGATGGAACCCATGTTAGCAAGCAAGGCAAACACCCTCCCCCTGGACTATCACACGTTGGCCATCAGGAATCTCTTTTTATGGTACTCACTTTGGCCATCAGGATTCTGTACTTTCTCTCTGGCCCCCTACTTTAACTTTTGTTTTGTTTTGCTTTGTTTTAGGCCGGCATATGGCAGTGCTCAGGGGTTGAACCTTGTTCTGTACTCAGGATTCATTCCTACCAGGCTCAGGGACCATATGGAATAACGGGGATCCAACCTAGGTCAGCCATATGCAAGGCTGTGCCCTACTCATGTATGTCTCCCCCAGCTCCAGCTTTAATATGTTTTACAAGGTCAGTTGCATTATCTTTTTGTCTTTAGGTCCTGCAAAAAATATTATCATGAGGTTGGTCCTTATAGTGAGATCAATTTGATGGATTAAGTAGAGAATTTTTTCTTAATGGACTATATTAAAATAAAAACATCAAGATACTTCAAACAATATTTTTTTGTAAAACTTTTTATTCCAGTTTTATTTACACACCTATTTATACTGTGAGTAGAGAAGACAAGGAGTTAGTGTCAATGTGTGCACATTTGATTGCAAACTAAAACACATTTGTTTATGCAAATTGTTGTCAGTGATTATACAGATTCTAATCAGTTCCAATATTTGGGATTCTGTCTTGCTATATAACAATCAAGATAATTTAACAAAGTGTGACATTCTTTCAGTAGCAGAAAAAGCCACCATCCAGTGGGAAAACCTAATTATTCCAATAAAGAATTCAAAATTAGGGGCGGGCGATAGCCCAGCAGGTAGGTGTTTGCCTTGCATGCAGCCAGCCCATGCCAGCCTCGGTTCGATCCCCCGAGCACTGCCAGGAGTAATTCTTGAGTGCAGAGCCAGGAGAAACCCCTGAGCATTGCCGGGTGTGACCCAAAAAGCAAAACAAAACAAAAAAAAGAATTCAAAATTAAACCTCTCGGGTGTTATTTTCCCTTGGAATGCTTCTATATACTGTCACTGTATCACTGTCTTCCCGTTCATCATCAGTTTGCTCGAGCGGGCACCAGTAACATCTCCATATAAACTGTCTCATGCAAGTAGAGCCCAAGGGCACCTGCTTGCTTCAGGAACATAAAGAGCCTCAAACTATTCCATCAGGTCATGGGAATGAGGTCTATAATTGTTACTGGTATCTGGCATATCAAATACGACACGGGTAACTTGCCAGGCTCTGCCGTGCGGGTAGCATACTCTTGTAGTCATCTCAAAATCCAGCATTTATTCATGAACCACTGCGCCGCAAGCGGCCACGTGAGCCAGGCTGTGATAGGCTGGTCTGCTGGGTGGAGTTCTGACAAGGGGGAAGTCCAGATGTGGAAAATGGAGGTCCTCATGGAGTGGGGATCATCTGGCTTGTTGTGAGGCTCTGCTGGGGTGGCGGGCCAGGGCTAGAACCTGCAAAAATAGCTTAAATATTCTAAACACAGAATAAGTTAAATATTTTAAAACAATAAAGATCTTATAAAATGGTATATAATAAGAACAAACAGAAAAAGTTATATTTTATCGTGTAACATATATCAATCATATTTGAATGATCACAGACTGCATGATTTATCTTGTATTTTAAGCTGCACACTAAGATTTCCATTGTACAGATTAATATAATTATTTTAACTTACAATTATTTCATATTTTATAAAGAATGTGTGTGATTATACAGAACGTTCTGACATATATTTTTTCAATCTGAATATTGTCTCTGGGACAGAACCCAAGCAATAATAAGCTCTTCCCATAGGTGGGTGTATAGATATAAAACTGCCAAGTGTATCTAAGCCATGTTTTTTCTTATTTATAAATCAGTGGAATTATTTTCCTCTAAACAAACTGCTTTTATAACCTACATTTACAAAAGTAAGCTTCCAAGAGATTAAAAGCTTTTTCTAGCCAAATAGAAAATATTTCTCTGACATACTCTAGATTCAAAGTTCAACAGGGAAGCTGGTAAGAAAACCCACTCAGTGTTAATACTTTTGCGAGAGAATGTTCAAAGGATAAAATTATGACCACAAGGTGAACTAAAAGCCAAGGAGACCTCTGCTTATAATTAGAGTTCCAAAGCCATTTCAATTTAAATACATCTTAGAAGTTTTGTACATAAGAATTATTTGTCAAATTGCTACCATAACAGGTTCCATAATGTGTATTCTGGGTGCTCATCACAAGCACCTTGCAGATAAAATGCAATTTAGAAAAGCAGAGTCTGAATGTGATAAAGAGCTTTCCTTTTTTCTTCTGCTGTTAGGAAAGTCAGATTCATAAACAGGCTGATAATACAGCCCAAATGGTATTTGCATGTCCCGGCATTAGATAATAGTTCTGAAAGAAATAACCAAGTAGTAACAAAAAGCCAATCAGTGTTATGTGTGTGTGTCAAGGAACTAACACTGCACTTACACAAAAAGAAGTTGTGAATAAAGTTGACAGTTTGAAGGTTAACAAGTTAAAAGAATATACTTGTCTCTTGTTCCCACATCAGGGCTATTTTCTGTTCTCTTGTGCCCCAGCTTTCTTATTAGCAAAAGGAATAAAGTGATTATTCTTCTCTGATTCATGTTTCTAACTCATTATTAGATAGATAGGAAGGTATATGATATGGAAAAGAACTCCAAGCTCTAAGGTCTTCTATTCATAGCTAGCTGAGCCCACTCCTTAGTTACAGAGAAGCTCCTTTGTCCCATCTTGAAAATGACATTTTCCATAACTCCTGGTTCACAGAATGTGCATACAAATGTAATATCTTCTTTCCCCACAATCAAGAGTTATCATTCAATATGGTAAGTAATGTCACCATTTAAAGCTGAACTCTATTTTATTTGTATTTATTTATCTGTTTTTGCTGTGGCACGGGAGCTGTGCTTAAGGAATATTACTGGTTCTGCAATCAGGGAATCACTTCTGGCCAGGCTCAGGGAATATATGGGATGCTGGGATTGAATTTATGGGATCATATGGGTTGTGTGCAAAAGGCAAGTATCTCACCTGTTGTACTAAATTTCTGGTCACTTACTCTTTTGGTTTGTGGCAACACCCAGTGGTGCTCAGGTATTACTCCTGGCTCTGTGGCCAGGGATAATTCTGGTGGGCTTGGGAGACCATATATGGTGCTGTGTGCAAAGTAAGACCACGTCTACTGTACTATTTCTCCAGCTGTTCATTTTAAATGGGGGAGGGTGTAGGAGGCTGAGTAGATCCACACTGAGCAGTGTTCGGGGTTTACTTCTAGCTCTGTGCTCAGGTCCACTTCTGCTGATGCTCAGGGCCAATAAGAGGTGCAGGGATCAAATTGGCTTCAGACGCATTCAATGCTATGCCTTTACGCTTGTGCTATTTCACTGAACCATAAACTTTTAAATTATTAATTTTAAGTGAAATTAATTTTTTAAGTGAAATCAACTTACATTATTTAAATGCTTATATGTTTTGTGGGTACAAAGTTATCAACCCACACTCATAAACAAAGTGGCAAAAATCTTTCATTAACACCCTTCCTTTCCATTATTGTACCCCCAAAATCATATGCTTAGTTATTATCACTTCTGTTGTAAAAGTCTGTGGGCTTTTTCCAATGTACATTGCACATCTCTTTGCTTCCTTATAAAAAGACTACTGAAATTTTTATTACATGAGAAAGAGTCACCTCTAAATACGTCAATGATGTATTTAGAGGTGACTACAAGAGTATGCCACCCGCACGGCAAGCCTGGCAAGCTGTTCGTGTCGTATTTGATACGCCAAATACCAGTAACATTTATATTAGGTCATTCCAATGAGGCGATTTATTTTCCTAGAGCAAGCGGATGCCTTTGGGTTCTAACTAGCATGAGTCAGGACATATGGAGATGTTACTGGTGCCCACTCTAGCAAATAGTGATAGTGATAGTGATGAGAAAGAGTATCATTCAAATAATGAATATGTAAATATTGATAGTAAATGTTAAACTGTTTTATATTTCTAGATTCTTGCTCAATACCTAAAGCATAAGTAATACTTCAGGAATGATCTATTTAGATATTCTATATTCTCTTAGCATTCAGACATATAATTAAAAAGAACTACAGTTTTAATGGTGTCAGAATAATCAAGAAATATACTATCGTTATGTGGTGAAAATTGTTTTTAAAAAGGTATTAAGATTTTTATTTACTTTGAGTTATGGAAGCATCACCAAGTTTTGGAGAATTTTGCTTATACTCTAGGGTTTGGTTTTTTATTTAGCTATGGATGGCATAGTTATTTGTTTCCATCTATTCCAGCTTCCAACGCAGCTCTACCTTCTCCAAATAATATACATATTGTTATTACTGTAGCATTATTAGTATAAATATTAAAGAGACCAGAAAGGGGGAAATAAAGAGGGAACACTGAGAGATGTGATGAGATATAATATGATGAGATGAATAAGATAGTTTGCTTATCAATCTAGTTTGTTTGATGTACCTGAATATGGAGTGTATTCTTCAGTCACCCCATTAACAGAAAATGAGAGAGGTAGGAACCCGAAAGTCAAATTATATGTTAGTTTCAGATGAGTAAGAGGCGCCACTTGGCATATAAATTGAGAAAGAGCAAACCATTACAAGTACTGGTTAGTTTTATCATAATTATCACGTTTTTTCTCTGTAGTATAGTTTTTATTATCTGACCTATGCATTCACCAGTGTCATTTTTCTTTTGTCTTTTTATATTGCCTTCTACTTTCTGGAAATATCCAAATGCTTGCATTTCTTTATTAATGTGATGCCGTAGCTGAACTCTGTAACTTGCCATAAAACAAAAACAGCTTTCTGTTCAGACACACACTGCACCTAGCAACCACTTCAAATCGTTAAGCCTCATTTCAAGTGACAAGTCTTTCAAATGATCATCCCTGACTGTGAAGCTGATTTTGTGGCCCTCCCCAGTGTTCTCAAGAAATTTTATGCATGGGCTTGCACTGCATTTATCACATCAATAAGTCTATATTTTTCTTCTCCCCTCACTGCAGCAATTGAATACGTTTCTTAGAGCATTACTATGTCCTCTGTTCTGTAGCTCCAGTCCTGGACAGTTCCTGTCTACTTTTCCACTAGATAAGCCTTTTCTAAGAGCTCCTATTGTATTGATTCTGATCAAAAGAATGGGAAAACTCAAAGGAAGAAGCAAAGGAGTGCCAAAAAAGAGCACCAGAGACAACAGCAAAGACATTTTTTTTTGAGCTCACAGAGCTCATAGTGGAATCAGTTGGGGCTGGGAAGGGAAGTGTTGGAGAGAAAGTACAGGGAGTAAAGCTCTTGCCTAATCCATTTTTGCTTTCCAGAACAACATGATCAACAAAAACCAGCCAGGAGTTATCCTTGAGCACAGAATCCATAGTAAACCCTGAGCACTGTCAACTACACCCCGCAAATAAGCAATCAAACAAATATGATCAGTGAGTCAAAAGAGAGAGCTAAAACCAAGAGTTCTGGAACCAGGAGAAGGTGAAAGCACCACATAAACAGGAGAGGGAAAGGATTTCTAGAGGTAGCAGAAGGGTGGGTGCAAAAACACAGAATACAGAACTTAGAACTTTCTGCTTGTTGGGAATTGAGCTTCAGGAACTTAAATAAGATCAACTTTCGTTTCAGTCCCAGAAGAGGCTAGGAAGAAATTGTTAAAATTACAAAGATGAGTGTGGAGTTGGAACATGGTATGCTGAAAATCTACTATGGACATTTTGCAAATTATAGGCTTATTTAATTGTTAGGATAAACTAAAAAATGGTCAAATAGCTATGAAATTTCACATACAATAGCTTATTTGAGTTTCTCTATATTTAAAAAACCTAACGTCACAAATATAAACTATAGGGGGATGAATAAGAACTAGAACCTATGACTTTTGACTCTGAACTGAACCAATAAAAATCTTTAGTGATAGTAGCCTAGAAATGTGTTATACTATTCTGTTGGGGGCGCCGCCGAGGTCCCCCGACAGTGCCAGGAAGAGAGTTCCCTTCTACCTCCAAAGAATGGATGAAGACTCAGGAATCCGATGCAGTTTTAAAAGGGCTTTACTGCCATGGAGGTGGGCTGGGGAAGGGGAGGGCTATCTAGAGATGAAAACAGAAAAAATAGCTCTATAGAATGTAGCAACTTCAGGATACCATCTGGTTGTTTACAAGGACCCAGAGCTAATTAAAGCCTCCTAGCAGAGCTGGGAGAAGCTCTAAGCTAAATGTAACTTCCCCTGGCAGGAAGGATCAAATGCCCTCAGGTAATTTCTCCCAGCACCTCACCTAATATCTTGGGCCAAGATCTGCCTGGAAATGCCTTTATAGGGTAGAGAAGGGGGTTTCTGAGATGGCATGTCTCTGTACCAAAGACTAATACTAATGCCAGTTAAATATTTCTCCAAGCCTTCACAAGAGTCTTGTCTACTTCACGGTAGTTTTGTATTTTAGTTGCCTTTGAGTTATCAGGGAGCCATGCTTGCTTGCTTGGAGGCAAACAGCATTTCTCTCTGGTCTAATTACTTAGAGATCCAACATAGCCAGGCAAATATGCTGGTAAGATCTAGCTAGTCCCACGATGATTGTGGTAGCATGAGAGAATATTTATACCAGCCAGTACAGAATACATGGTCAGATAAGACTGCCACATTCAGACTGCCCCCTATCTATGAAGTGACCTGCAGGAGGCAATCCAGGGCAGATGCAGAGGCCTAGGCTTTTAGGTGTCCTGCAACACTATTCCACATTATGAAATGAAGAATACCATCAAAACACATCTATAGATGATTAAGTATGTTTGTTATCTTGCTTGAGAACCATTTTTAAATGAGTAATTATAGGCTATCTCAATGTATATGTTAATAAATGGCAGTTAAATTCGAAATGAATTAAACAAAAGATTACATGCATATACATAATATTTACTATATCTAAAACTGCCTGATTTGTGTTTGCAATAAATATGTGAATTTATTAAAAAAACCAAGGGAAGGAAAGTTAACACTGAATATTCAGAACAAGTAGTCTTATTCAAGGGAATATTTCGTATGCAGATGAAAGTGAATATGTAAAATTGTTCCAGTTAAGCAATAGTTCCAGATGAATTTTCAAGATAAAATATGTTTGCGGTCCTATGCAATTTACACTATTGTTAATAGTTCTGCTGTTGGATTTTTAAAATATATTTCTTAAGTTTTTGCCATCGTGCTCCCTGGAAGGAACTTTTATATGAAGAACTAAAACACAAGAAAAGTTTCTGATTAGGCACTGGTTAGGAGTAGATGTAGAATAATGATGTTTTAACAGGACTGTGAAAGGATGACAGATGTACAAGGGAAAGTTCTTAAACATTTTCGCGATGAAGCCCATTAAGTCCCCAAACCTCCTGATATCTGGCTCATCACTTAGTTTGGGATTCATTATACAAATGGTTCAGTACTTCCAAGATCCATTAAAGTTAGTGCCTTAGTTGTATAACCTCGTTCCTGGAACCACACTATTGAACTAATAGATAAATTTTCTGAAAAAGAAGATATTGTGATTCCAAGACTGGAAAGGAATGCATGCCAAAGACAGACTCTGGAATTTAGACAACCAAATCAAACCGAAATAAATTCTAATTTTAATTCCTAAATCTTCCTATTATAAGCTATGTGACCTTAGGCAACTTGCTAAATCTTAGCAGCTGCTATTTTCTTCCTTGTAAATGGAGATGTTACCATCTCCCTCATAGATTAGTCGAGAGAAATCATACAATTATTTAAATGTTTGAACACAATAAACCCATGAATGAGGACCAAAATATGGCTAAAGTAATGAAACAGTGCAACAGTCACATGAATGTTTCTATTGCAGTGATCTAGTATCTCTAAAAATCTCTATTGGTGGATATGCCAACAGAATGTTCTCCTAACTAAACTCCTACTAACTAGCAAAACAGAAAGCCTGGGCTCTCTGACTGTAAATTTGAAATAACATTGATGTGTTCACACTCAGTAGGAACATTTCAACTCTCAAGTTACAAATAGTCAGAAAGAACTGACTGACAAATGTTCATAAGAAAAGTAAATTATATATAGAATATTAGTACTACTTTACTAGAACAGACATACAAGTGAGCAACTTCATTTAAATTTAACTTACAATTTGATTTGCTAAGTAAACTCTTAAGTAGTTGTCAGATATTATTAACACTAACCAAATTTCTTTGATATAAATAATTGCAAGATTATGATGGATCTTTGATACACTCTCAAGGTCAAAGTACTTACTTTATACAAGCAGAAACTGAGTCCAACTTGATCACTTGATCACTTGAATCCGTTATTCATCGATTTGCTCGAGCGGGCGCCAGTAACATTTCCATTGGACCCTATCACGTGCCAATGTAGCCCAATGGCATCTGGTTGATTCAGGAATATAAAGAGTGTCAAACAATTCCTTCAGGGTCTTGACAAGGAAATCTGACCATCTTGTAGATGGGCGGACACGTGAACTTTTGACATCCTGTGGGATCCAGTCGGTAACGGCTCTAGTCCAGCGGTCATCTCCAAATCACATTACATGTCCAGCCCATCTGATTTCGATGCCTTGGCAAACGAGACATCATCCCTGACTCTGGAACAGCGACGGAGGTCGGAACTCTGGATTCCTTCTCTCACTTGAGAGGTGTGATATTCCAAGCATAGCTCTTTAGATTCCTCTCTGGGAGACCCGAATAGCATTCTCATCCCTGCTTTCATAGGGCCCAAGTCTCTGAGGCATATGTTAATGCAGGGAGAACAGTGGAGTCAAGGAGATGTGCCTAGAGCCGGAGGTTCTTTGTCCTTTTAGCTATTTCTTTGATGTTTTTGAAGGCAGTCCACGCCGCTCTCTTTCTCCTGCAGAGCTCAGGTTTTAGGTCATTCATCATGTTGACTTCTCGACCTAGGTAAACATAACTGCTAGCATTCAGAGATGTTTGTTCCATTGAGAGTGAATGGGGCCTCTGGAACTAGCCTCATTTTTCATGAACATAGTTTTCTTTAGATTCAGCTGTAGACCTATCTTTCCACATTCTCGGTCGAAGTCAGCCAGCATTTGTGCCGCTTGTTATTAGAACTATCTCATCAGCGAAGCAGAGGTGGTATAGTTGCCACTATGATATTGTACAAGATCATAGTCGGTGATTTTAATGCCAAGATAGGACCAAGAAGATCGGCTGGAAGAACTCCACATTGGGACCCATGGCCTAGAATGGAACGATTAGGGTGAGAGACTATTTGAGTTCATCATGTCCACCAAGACCATTCATGGGAACTCACAGTTCCAGAAGGCCGAGCGAAACGTTGGACATGGGAATCTCCTGGTGGACAATTCCACAATGAAATTGACCACATCATCTTCAACGATGGTTTTGTCTGACCTATGTTGCTGCGCGTCCCCAAATTCCAAACAGGATCACCACTGTCTCCTTCTTGCAAAATTCTACTTCCCACAATGGGGGAGAAAAGGCTGCAAAGTTTAAGAAGAGAACTCCCAGAACGACCACCAACTGGGAACCTGTTTGGCACCGTTGCAGCAACATGGGAAGATACCACCATTGACCGACATCAATGAAGATTACAACCCACTTGTTCAGCACCTCCATGATTGTGCGAAGAATGCTGAGAGAGAGAGAAAGACACAAAAGAACGCCTGTCTTCAGAAACTTTCGAGCTCATTCGCCAACGTGGCAAAGCGCGAGCCTCAGGTAACCAAATGCTAACGTCCAAGCTTGATAAACGGTGCAGAGAAGCGATAAAAGAAGACCTCAAAGACAGAAGAGCAGAAATACTGGAAGATGCAGCAGAAGCCGGAAAAGCATTTCGCACCACCCGCCTGTCCTTCGCCAACTATAAGACCAAGAAGACAGCCCCCTGACGCCCTGATGGATCTATCACATCTTCCAGAAAGGCAATGGAGAAGATTATCCATGACTTCCTGAGTCCAACAATGACTGAAAATAACACAGATTGGTTGCCAGAGACTAATATTAGAGTAAGATTCCCAATTAGAAAAGTGTTGATCAGTTCAAGATATCTCATTGACTGTGAGATAAATATGCTAGTCTAAACCAAACAGGTATAAGACATTAGCTGCTTAATATTTATTAATACCTACTGAGATTAAAGATATAGTACCATACAATGAGAGTTCTTCTAAATTGTGCAGATTTTAAAAAATATTAAGATATTAGCTATCTTCCAGAATTAGAAAAGGACATCTTCCAAAATTAGAAAAGAACAAATATAACCCATTGTGACTATAAAATAAAACTTAATCAAATATTGCTTAGAAGACATGTTCGATAAAGAACACTTTTTTCATATTTTTCTTTAAGTAAAAACTAACGGTGTCAGTTGCCTTAAATAAGATGAATCAATGGCAAAATGGTAGGAGAATTTAATCATATGGGAGACTGTGTTCTTAAAATAGACTTAACAATATCTCACATTCAACATATTCATTTACAAAATTTCCCACCGAATTGTTGGAGCCTTCCTATTCCCTGCTTAAATAGCAGTTGTCCTATAATCTGTTCTGAACTGTAAAATGTTTTAGAAATGATGCTGGTTAACCTGTGAGACTGGGTCTTAAAACTGCTCCCTTCCAGTTTTACTCTTTTTATAGTATTTCCTTTTGTGAAACCAACAGCAATGCTGCAAGGAAGTACAGAGCCATAGAGAGGGTCAGGTGGTACAATAAAGTCTTGGCTGACAGCCCATATTCCCTTGAGTTCTCCATTGACAATGAATGCTAATTGCCAGTAAGTTCTTTGAAGTCTGTAGAATCCCATCACTCCTCTGAAACAGAAATGTTATGAAATTCCCTACTTGAATCCCTGAACCAGAAAACACTGAAAAAATAACGGTAATTGCTTTTCAATTAGTGAGTTAAGCTTCAGATATCATCTTCTGTTTAGTTTTAAGGATAAATGTCCCCTCATCGTGTAACTGTAACACATTTCCCTATCCAAGTACTTAACATGTTCTATGTTAACTATCTCTTACTGTGTTGCATGTAAAATAATTTATGTAACATACATAAAAGCAATAGCTAGAAAAAAATTTGTGTTGTAAACACTTTTCAAATAATGCTTTGACAGCATGTAATCCACAAATAACATAGTTCCTAGAGTCTAGATTGATTCAAAAGGGTAAAAATATTTTTTCTTCAAATGATATCCCTATTTCTGTGCCCTCTATTCCTGCCATTACTCAAATTCTTCTAAGCAATTCTGGGAATATTTTGACAGTCACCTCAAATTGGTTTTAATTATATAGAATATATTTCTTTTCTCTTTATCTATTTCAAATTATGTTATTACCAATTTAATTAGCAACACTGTCACTAAAGTATACTAAAGGTGTCACCAAAATGCATAGTCTTTTCTAGCATTTTAAGGTGTAAAGATTATCATAAAATGTATTGATTAAATTGATACCAACTTTTGGCACCTTTTTTATACCAGGGCAAGGAATTCTTCCTAACTCCATGGCTGGAGCTATTGGCAAAGCATATTTCAAACCCTGAACACATTAAAATAAAAATTAACTTATCCTTACTAATGGCATTCTCTCAAAAAATATTTATTTATTTAAATCATACTGCTCTCAGTATTGAGTTACCATGAAAAAATAAGGCAGACAGGAAATATGTTCTCAAATCTTACAGGAAGTTTTGCTTTAAAAAGAAAAGGGGAACACATATATTGTTATAAACTGTAAAATGATAGAATGGTGGAATTGAGAGAAAAAGGGGTCCCCAACAGTGGACCCCTTTAAGCTTCCCTGTACTTAAAGTAGGGGCATAAGTATAATATGCCCCTACTTTAAGTACAGGGTGAGTTGACAATTACCAGATTTCAAACATACAAGTCCAAAAAGAAGAAAATGGCAAAGGTGCAAAAGAAAATATTTCTCAGTAGACAAAAGGACATAAAAATTTGGTATGCTTTAACAGATGGAAAATTAAAAGAAAGCTGAAGAATGTGACTTGGTGAGTTCTAGGATGAATTAATTGATATAATTTAGACAAATAGCTGTTGGATAACAGGTTTAGCTAGTCTGGGAGCTTTGCTGTTTTACCCACTCACAGTTTAATCTACTTAAACCAAGGTTCATTCTAATGAGATCTCTCTTCTATGTAAACACTGATAGAGGGTGTGGCAGTTACAGAAGTCACCTTGACTCCGAATAACTTCTGATTTATACATCTACTAAGACTTGTATGTTTTTCTAGATTGGGCACAGCTCCTCTTTATACCCACTGCACCCAGCTTGGGACAGTTAGAATTTACCAGGAGACTACCACCCTGGCTACGTTGAGACTATAGGAAGATTATAGAAAGGATCATACAAGTTTGCTCTCAAGCAGGCCAGTCTGACCTTCTAGTATATGGAGAACAAGATACTCAGGAATCACCCTGGTGCAGATAATAAATAAGAAGGACCTTGTGGGTACCATCTAGATTACATGAAGCTCATGAAATTAAGATACATTACTTTATACTAACGCTCTCTCTCTCTCAGTGTTTTACATAAGAGATAATCTCAGTAGAAGACATTAGTCCTTGGGTAACCTTTTGTTTATACTTGTAGCAGGGTGTGGCACCGCCCTTCTACAACCTGTTTAGGGGTTCTTTGTTGACACGGCCCTCCCTGTCATAGATGGGATTACTTTGGTGTATATAAGGGAACTATCTTGAGACCCCCTTGGCCTTTTTTCCCTTCTTTTGGGTAGGATTCCTCTCGGTGAGATCCTCTCTCTTTGGTGGGAGACCTAATCTCTTTTGTATGATCTATGTTCGGACCAGAGCTAGAATTATTTCATTATATTGGATTGCTGTGGAAGAGCTTTTGTATATTAAAAGCCTTTTTGGAACTATGCCAGACTTGTGAGTTTTCATCTGTTCCCCGGAGGTCTTGGAGGTAGAAGAGAACTTCTCTCCTGACACTGTTGGGGACCGCAGCAGCATCCCCAAGAATAGAAGAGAGAAGATTGTTCTCAGACTCAGTGCAAAAGTGTTTGTATTCATTGTGCAATGGGAAGCAATTGCAAAATGGAAACTAACAAAAGAATGAGATTAGGTGACTTAACTTTCAGAGGTAAAGTGTGTGCCATATATTTTTTGTTCTATTGAAAAAATAGAACCCTAATCAGCATTATATTGGTTTTATAATATTGCATTAGCAATGTCTATGCTATAAGTTTGTATATTTCTAAGCAAAATTCTTAAATTTAAATTCAAAAACTTGGAAAAGTTTTTTGAACAATAGTACTAGTGGGTAGGGCATTTTTCTTGCACATGTCCAACCCAGTTTTGATTCTCAGCATCCCATATGGTCCCCAGAGCATCACCAGGAGAAATTACTGAGCATCACCTGGTGTGACCCAAAAAAAGTAAAAAAAGAAGAAAAAAGTTTGAGGAACCAGAACAATTTTTTTCAAATGAATTCAAGATGAGTCTGGATGAAAGATATTGTTTCTTCCCATTGATTTGTGAGAGCTATCTAAATAAATGCAATACACCACATAAATCCTAGATGATATGGTAGTAACATAATTTACACAAATACCATATTTGTCATGTTTCATTCTAGATAAAGAGAAAATGGCACAGTTCTTTCAGTTTTTCTCCTGTGAACCTAAATCCTATCTTGTAGGGTGTCTTTAAGTTAAAAATGAGGGAAAGTATAGAGAAGACATAACTCTGAATCCTAGGCAAGCTTACTTGATGAGTCACAAATCTGGAACAGCACCAGAATTCAGGATATATAGTGAAAAATGAGCTGTCAGTTAAAAAATGGATCATAAGTTAGAAGCATGAAATTTGCAATGTACACAATAGTAAGAAAATTATTTTAAGGATTAGGGAGACAGCTTAAGTGGTGTAACACATGCCTGGCATGTCCAGAGGTTGTGATTATCTCTGTTACTGTGTCCTCGGCCCTCCCCACTCCTCAGTGCCACTCGGTATACCAATAACTCCTCCAGGTCCAAACTCTGCCAAGAGTATCTTCTGTTAGAGAAAAAGTTATACTTAAAAGTATTAAATATTATAGTTTGTTTTATACACATACAGAAACTGATTTGGTAGGTCTTTAATGTCAAATTAGTAAAAGGGGATAATGAAAAGTATGGCAGTTTCTCCTTTCAGGGAAACTTCCTGGAGACAACTAATTACCAGTATCAGTGATGGTGCACACATGGGGCATGGCTTACATTATTTAGAAAAATATCTTCACTTCAGTATGGGTCATAGTGGTTAAATGATCACTTATTACTTGACATCCCATTATTTGTTGATTTGTTCAAGCGGGCGCCAGTAAAAGTCCCATTTGTCTCTGTCACAAGCCAGTGTAGCCCAATGGCATCTGCTTGCTCCAGGAATACCAAGAGCCTCAAACTGTTCGTTCAGGGTCTTAACCAAGAAGTCTGACCATCTTGTAGGTGGGGGGGCCATGTGATCTTTTGACATCCCATGGGATCCCTTCAGTAACAGCTCTAGTCCAGCAGTAGTCTCCAAGTTGCATTATATGTCCAGCCCATGAAGGTAAATGAAGTTCAAATTAAATTCTGATATTTTGTCTAAAATATCTAAAACTCAGATAAAGATCAGGACCAGTTTTTTATTTCATGGCACCAGACAATCCAATGTAATAAGAATAAAGAGAAGAAAGTTTGAAACAACAAAGCTGCGTATTGAAATAAACAATAGAAGATGACTCAATAGATGGAATATATGATTATCAGAAATGGTAAATGTATTTCAATATCCATTTCTAGTGATACAAGTCAATCTCTTTTCCTTAGAGTCGGTATCTGCATTGCTAAAAGTTTATGTGTAAAAACTGAAATGTTTCCCACTAATATTACAATATTGTGGACTAAAACTAGTGAACACTTCGAAACTGCTTTGTGTTTGTCAGATTTGCCTTAGAGGATCTCTAATGGTTTCTTCCAAATCATACTATCATTCCAATGTTAAAGAAACACTTCATAAATATTATTTGGGATATATGTAGAAGTCGAAGACCTGATGGTGCAAGAAGATCAAGTATAACATCATTGGACTGACAGAGATGAGAAGGCACCCAGTCCAGACAAAAGTCAGACCCGAATAACTGAAGAATCCACTGCCAGTACTCATCAATACACTGACTCGGCTCTTCACACGCTACCTATCTGAATGTAAGGTTCCCTCAATGGAAAACCAGCGGGACCATTCTGTTGTACAAGAAGGGAGACATCCATGAAATCAGCAACTATCCCCCATCTGCCTGTTGTTTGTCATCTACAAGTTATTCGATGGAGTCATTCTGAATAGAATTGGCAGAACACTAGATGAAGGACAACCATACAAGCAAGCTGGGTTCTGAAAAGGATTCAGCACAACTGACCATATCCACATGGTTACCAAGCTCATTGAGGTTTTTTTACTATAGTTCAAGATGCCGCTCTATCTAACTTTCATTGATTTAAGGAAGGTCTTTGATTCTGTTGAGACTAAAGCAGTCATCAAAGCCCTAGCTAAACAGGGCATTCAAACTTGGTACATCAAGATCTTCTGTAAGCTGTATTATGGATTCACTGCCAGGATCTCACCATTCTAAAAGGAAGTGATCATCAACGTAAAGAGAGGGATTTGAC
The DNA here is from genome assembly GCA_021461705.1 of Cryptotis parvus. Taxonomy (NCBI): domain Eukaryota; kingdom Metazoa; phylum Chordata; class Mammalia; order Eulipotyphla; family Soricidae; genus Cryptotis; species Cryptotis parvus. The sequence continues at coordinate 45,643 of JAJIBD010006022.1, forward strand.
AGGGAGATACCATTTCACAGAAACTCTTCAATGCCACCCTTAAGAACATCATGAGATGACTGGAAAGGGAATGAATGGGAGTGAAGATAGATGGTCGGCAAGTACACCACCTCCACTTTTCTGATGACATCTTAACAATGCAGATACCCACTCTAAGGAAACGAGATTAACCTGTATCACTAGAAATGGATATTGAAATACATTTACCATTTATGATAATTATATATTCCATCTATAGAGTCATCTTCTATTGTTTATTTCAATACGCAGCTTTGTTGTTTCAAACATTCTTCTCATTATTCTTATTACATTGGCTTGTCTGGTGCCACGAAATCAAAAAATTCTAATAACACCAAATATCAGCCAAATGGCACAAATGCTGGCCCATTTTGATGGTGAGTGTGGAAAGGTTGGAATGCAGCTTAATTTCAAGAAGACAATGTTCATGAGAAATGGACTAGTTCCTGATGCTCCATTTGCTCTCAACATAATGAACATCTCTGAATGCAGCAGTTATGTATACCTAGATTGAGAATTCAACATGATGAATGAACTAGCACCTGAACTACACAGAAGGAAGAGAGCAGCCGAGAATGCCTTCAAAAATGTCGAGGAAGCACACCAGGAGTAATTCCTGAGAAAAGATCCAGGAGAAACCCTTGAGCATTGCCGGGTGTGAACCAAAAAAAAATCACTGTTCCAAAATCACAAAAAATCACTGTCTTCCTGTTCATCATTGATTTCTTCGAGCAGACACCAGTAACATCGCCATGTGCCCTGTCTCATGCTAGTAGAACCCAAGGGCATCTGCTTGCTCCAGGAACATAAATAGTCTCAAACCATTCCAACAGGTCATGGGAATGAGGTATATAATTGTTACTGGTATTTGGCATATCAAATACAACATGGGGAGCTTGCCAGGCTCTGCCGTGAGAGTGGCATACTCTTGTAGTCACCTCTTATCTCTGGCATTTATTGATGAACTGCTGGCCACACGAGCCGGGCTGTGATAGGCTCTTCTGCTGGGTGGAGTTCTGAAGAGAGGGAAGTCCCAATGTGGAAAACGGCGGCTCTCATGGAGTGGGGGTCGTCTGGCTTGTTGCAAGTCTCTGCTGGGGTGGCAGGCAAGGTTTAAAACCCACCGTCTCTCCCGGGTGCCTCGTGAGCAGCTGAGCACAGGGAGAGCCGGTAGCAGCTCTGCCCCATGTATGTGTCTCGAGTGTCTAGACCCAAAAAAAAAAAAAAAAAAATGAATGTCCAGGAAGTGGTAAAGAAGACGACAAAACTCTGGATCCAGACACATCTTTTCAACTCCACTGCTTCCTGCATAAAATATGCTTCAGAGACCTGGGCCTTAAGAAAACAGTATGAGAAGGCTATTTGGGTAGCCCAAAGAGGAATGGAAAGAGTCATGCCTGGACTATAACGCTTCACTCAAATGAGAGGAGGAATCCAGAGTTCTGACCTCCGTTGATGATCAAGAATCAGGGACGTTGTTTCATTTGCCAAGATAATGAAAATCATGTGGACCATACATGTAATGTGATGTAGGGATGACCACTGGACTAGAGTTGTTGCCGAATGGATTACACGGGACATCAAAAGAACACAGTGGCCACCCACCTCAAGGTGGTTAGACTTCTTTGTCAAAAACCTGAACGAAATGGTTTGAGGTTCTTCATGTTCCTGGAGCAAGCAGATACCATTGGACTACACTTACATGCGACAGCAACGAAAGGAGAAGTTACTGGCACCCTCTAGAGTAAATCAATGAACAACAGGAAGATAAGTCATAAGTGATAGTGATAAGTGATTTAGAAGTCCAACAGTTTTTTAACTTCCTTTAAATAATCTTTCTCTGAATATGAATTTGCTTGCTCTAGCAGTCTGTCTTTTTTCATCTCTTATTCCTCTCTCCTATCTCTCCCCCACTTACACACACACACAAACAAGCAAACACACACTCAAACACTCACACACACTGTGACAAAGGCACAAATATCATTATATAACAAATGAATTATTAGAAAAAAAATCCACTGAGAGCTCATAGAACAAAGTAAAGAGAATATAAAATGCTGCTGATAGTATCACTTGTCTTCCCATTGTTTATCAATTTGCTTGAGCGGCCACCACTAATATCTCCATATGTCCTGTCACAATCTAGTGTAGCCCAAGGGCATCTGCTTGCTCCAGGAACATGAAGAGCCTCAAACCATTCCTTCAGGTCATGGGAATAAGGTCTACTGGTTTTTGGCATATCATATACGACATGGGTAGCTCTGCCATGCAGGTGGGATACTCTTGTAGTAGCCCCTCATCTCGTGTATTTATTGATGAACCAAGCGGTAGCAAAGTGGCTGAGCCAGATGGGGAAAGATCAGCTTTTCTGCTGAGTGGAGCGCTGATGAGCTGTGGAGTCCAGATGTTGAAAATGGCGGCCCTCATGGTGTGGGTGTTCCTCTGGCTTCTTGCGAGGTTCTGCTGTATTGGTGGGCCAGGGCTATTACCTGCCTTCCCTCCTGGGCCCCTCATGATCAACTGGTCACAGAGAGAGCCGGTAGCAGCTTTGCTCTGTGTATCTGAGTTGCTGATAGTATATAAATAATAAAATGGGACATTCGTCAACTGACAAAATCATTCTTTAGGTAATCACCTTCAAGTAGCATACGATAGTACTTTCTACTGGATTAAGAGAATGGACATGTACCTCAACAACCTGAAGTCTTTCACATTGTGTCACCTAAATTTCAGATATCCCTCTCCTTCATACCCACACTCATATAAGCCAGTTAGCTTTATAATTATACATACACATTGGGGCCGGAGCGATAGCCTAGCGGGGTAGGCGTTTGCCTTGCACGAGGCCGGCCTGTGCCGGCCAGTTCGATCCCGGCGTCCCATATGGTCCCCCGCCAGGAGTAATTCCTGAGTGCAGAGCCAGGAGAAACCCCTGAGCATCGCCGGGTGTGACCCAAAAAGCAAAAAAAAAAAAATATTATACATACACTAGATGCCTTAATATAGCAGACTTCTTTTTTTTTTTCCTTTTTGGATCACACCCGGCAATGCTCAGGGGTTTCTCCTGGCTCTGCACTCAGGAATCACTCCTGGCAGTGCTCGGGGGACCATATGGGATGCCGGGATCGAACCTGGGCCGGCATGGGCTGGCCACATGTGCAAGGCAAATGCCCTACCTGCTGGTAGCAGACTTCTTTTCCTTAAACCAATTGTGTATATTTTATGAGCTATATTTAAAAATTAAATAGAAATTGTTGAAGTATATTAATGCTCAAATTTTATTTTATTTATTTTATTTTTTTTTTTTTTTTAAGTATTTTATTATACCACCGTGGTTTTAAGTTCGTGTTTGGGTTAAAGCTACTGTTACAGGTTGTGTTATTTTCCCCAAAAACTTACACAAAGGCACTAATAGCAGTGCCTCTGAAAAATGGCTCTTCTTGCAGATAATTCTTTAAAGAAATAATAAAGGCAGGTCATCTGAAAAAGACATAATCCAATATACTGATGTCCTATGTTTTGTTTTGTTTATGAATTAGACCTGAGTGCTTCAGGGCTTACTCCTGGCTCTGAGCATATTGATCACTCCTGTTGGTACTTAAGGGATGATATGCCATGCAGGGCATCAAATCTGGGTTAACTGTGTGCAAGGCAAGTTCCCTACCTGCTGTAGTATCTCTCCAGCCCTGTTCTAATATTCTTATAGAAAGAGGAAATCAGGATGTTAGACACACCAGAAGGAAGATGGGTAAAGACTTACATAGAAGACAGCTATCTGCAACCCAAGGATTAAGACCTTAGAAGAAACCAGCCATACCAACATCTTGATCTCTAATCTTCTAGCCTCCAGGATTGTGAGAAGATTAATTTCTATTGTTCACGTCACCCAGTATTGGTACTTTGCAATGACAGTCAGAGTAAACTAACATGATAATTTTAAGGTCGTAGCAAATAAATACTTTCTAAATACAAATACTATACCCACTGACAACGATCATTTTACCTTAAATATCGCCTGTAACAAAATAAAACTGTGACAATTTCTTTTAAAATAAAAGTAATATATTCTGTGCTCATGCTTGTACCTTCTTCATAAGTCTGGTTAAATGTTTCTTATCTTTAGAGTCAAACTTCCTCTGGGGGATATAAGTGGTACATTTAGAAACCCCAGGCAGACTAAAGAAGATAGAAAATCCCAAGACTGGGACATAGGAATAAGAAAAGAAGTGGCTATAGGACTAGCTCCCTGGGGCAATGATAAATTTTCTCAAGCTGCACTGTAGAGTGCCTTAGATCAAAACAAGCTGTCATAGGTTAAAATCACCTCACCTCCTTCTCCCTGTTCCCAGATAACCTGCAAAACATATAGCTATTGGAAGTTTCTCTCTAGTTACTTTTTTATATCTGCCTCAACTCACTGGACCAGATTTTCCTGTAAAGACCATATGTCTGGCAAAGCAAAGGGATATGTGTTTGATAAGTTGATGAATGAGCAAAAGAATGGCTTCAGAAAAAAATGGATGAAAATAAATCAAAGATTCAGGACATGGGAGAAAATTTCAAACAGCAGGCAATCAGCAGGGCAGGCAGATAAATTGTCTAACAGCAGATATCAGTATAATGAAGTCATTGACAATACATATTACTCAACCCCTAGAGGTATTATTCAATCTCATTGTAATTTAGTCCCCAAAAGATGAAAACCAGCTGCATTCAACTTTAGTTATATGTTATAACAGTTCTAACAATTAGACTGAAACAATGCAAAAAGCAATGAATTTTTCATCTATCCTTCTAAGGTTAAGATTGATCCAAAACCCTGGAGATGAGATCTGCATTTAGAAAATGATTTAGGAACAGAACATTATAAAGCTCCATAGGACACATTATATGTCCACACTATGTCAACAATATTTTCCACGTATTAGTCTGAACACATGCCAACTAACACAGTTCAATTTCCACACATAACCAACCAAATTCATCCAAACACAAATACATTTAAATTAGTAAGTGTAATGCTATAAGTTATTTCAATAGTTCTATGATCAGAAAATACAAAGCATGAATGGGTACATTTAGTGAAACCAGCCCACAGGTCAGAGCCTGGCAAACTACCGTGTTGTATTTGATATGCCCAAAACCAGTAAAAATTATAGACCTCATTCCCATGACCAAAAGGAATGGTCTGAGGTTCTTCATGTTCCTGGAGTGAGCAGTACCCTTGGGCTACACTAGCATGTGACAGGACGTATGGAGATGTTACTGGTGCCCGCTCGAGCAAATCGATGAACACCAGAAAGACAAGTGATACAAGTGATACAAGTGAAACCAGTCTTCTAGTATGACCCTCTGTGAGTCATACAGAGCCATCAGCCAGCCTTAAACAGCTCCACTCATTATTTGGTCTGCAGCCAGTGAGAAAGCACATGGGTCAAACAATTTAATCAAAATGTGTTCTGGTGCACTCACCGTGCCTGTTATTTTAATATGAGTTGAGCATTCATCAATTTAATTACATATTTACAACACTACAACCATCAATGTAGCAATTGAATTATTCAAAAGGTTGACTACTTGTTTTTTTACAAAATGGAAGAGTTGTAGAGATGAAAAGAAGACAGAGAATGATGGAGCTCATAAAAAAGTTGTAAAGGGAATTGACATTAGACAGGCTATGTGTCAGCCATGGTGATATGCTCACAACCTTTCTTCTACTCTATGGTATCTAGGGCAGGAGGAATTTTACAAGATGGTATAACTGAATCAGTTACACTAAGAAAAAGCTTAGTTTAAAACAATGATCACATATATCTTTCAGGATTTTCTGAGTTTGTAGCAGGGAATGGATTCAACCCAAGATAATGGGTATCTTCTGGGATTCACACACATATTTTCTGGGATTTCATGTCCACTAGAAGACTCTGCTTATCTAGCAATCAGTGGTCAGTAGTGAAATTGAGATACTTCTCCTAGATCTTTAAATATGTAGTGAGAAGTTTGGTCTCTGACGTGAAAAAGTCTCTTTAACTATTGGCTACCTTGTTCTATTAACTAATACAGTACAAGATAAACTCCTTCCAGAGTCAAAAATGAAGAAATAACTACCATCTCTTATTTGGAGACTCTTACAGATTATGTGGGATAGATGGGTGGAGACTGAAGAACTATAAATACTTGGAAATAAAACTATAAGCAAGAGCAAGTTTCACTAAAAAATTCTGTGGTGCTTGTCTCTCTGGACAAATGAGTTATGAGAAGTCTGTAAAACCTTAGTAGGTTAAGGTTGGTATTGTTCAGAGCTATAGAAAATGCCAAGACTATTAGTTTATAGTTAATACCATATTAGGGCCACATGCATAGGTCTTACAAGTGTCTGGGGTCACAAGTCTTGAAGGCTGTTGAAGAAAACTGAGTGAGCACAGATGTTGATTACTTGCTATACTTACTAGTCCTGGGTTTTTTTATTGCTAATGAGGGATTGTTTTTCTCCTACCTATAAGCTTTTTGCATATGCTTATGCCAAGGGATTTTTTGTATAGGCACAGGAATATAGTTGGGGCAATGCACTCATAAGTTAATCAACTCTGAATCATTTACTCTTGGTCTTCCACCATATTTCTTAACTATAAGCATTAGTAGCCTTTAGATTGATTCTAATTTCTCACACCCCCCAATAAATAATCCCATTGTGGTACTGAATGGAACCAGGAAAAGAGTTTATCCTGGCTTCAAAATGGGATAACTAATGTTTTGAAGACCTAAGAGTAAACTCTACTCTGGCCCAAAGTTTAGTAAATTTAATATTGCTTATAGATAAATGCCTGTTTCTCTGACCGTATTTATACAAAAAATGACTAGAAATATTATTGAAATGATTGTTTACTGGCCAAGGACAGAGAAAACAATTGTCTGTCCAACAGCCCTCAGAAGATGAGGTGTTACGCCCTTGGGGAGTTTTCACTGGTAAGAGGAAGCTGGTCTGACCTCATTGTTTGGGAATAAAAGAGTCTTTTACCTTTGATAGCTCCCTGGCCCAACTTCTGTATAGGAGTGATGTCTAGAAGTTTGGAGGGTCAGTGTGTATGTCTGTGTAGAGTGTGTTGGAGTAAGGAATGTGTAAAATTAAAGCATTGGATTTTCTAGACTGATACCTCTTCATCCAATTGCCAGAGGGGGTGGTTGTCAGCCCCAAATGTGGCTAGAACACCTACCCCAATACTGCTGGGTACCCTGGACAGCCACAACACACAGGCACTAGCAGGGAGAAGGTGTTTTTTTACTAATAGGGGAAGTCAGTAGACACTGAGGTTTCTTACTAACTGACTATACTTTGGGAAGTCCTTGGGTTACTTGCTGTTTGTAGAATTAGGCTCCAGCGGAAGACAGGGAAGAGATAATAGGGGCTAGGCCTTTTGTCTCCCAGAGGGATGAATGCACATTAGTTGATCTCAATATTGGTTAGCCTATTTCCTAAAAATGCCTGTAGCTCTTATCAGAAATTTACTGATGGAGTGTGAGTTCCAGAATGATACTCCCCTATATTGCTATTATGAGAGGTTGCTGAGAAGGAAACTACCAGTGATTCTGAACATCCTTTCAACTTTCTTATTGCCCAGGTTGACATGGTGTCTGGTATTCCTTTATCTATGGCTTTGCCATTGTTCAGCTTGACATTATTGCTTTGTGTCCCAGAGAAAAATGAGTCAAATAGCTTATGAGAGACCAGTTTTCAGTTTCTACCTGTTTTTCTCTTGTGTTCACTTCTCTCTGTTCCTTATTGCTGTGTTTCCAAGGCTGTATCTCTGTTTTTCTGGATTGGGCTACTTAGTATCAGACTCATCCTTCCCTCACTTAAGGAAAATTCATACTTTAGAGATCTTTTCCTGATTTCAGCTTGTTGCTCTCTGTGCTGGTACTTCCTCCGTAGTGAAAGCATTTTTGGGTGCTGTTTTTTATCCTTTGTTGTGGAAACACTATTCAGGGATTCAGGTATTTTTGTCAATTGATTCACATTTAGTTTAGGTTTATTATGATTATGGGAGGAGGTAAGAGCAGTTTCTTTCTGTTCCACCATCTTGGACCAAAAAACGCCTGGATTTGTTTAAAATATAGAAGTTATTTTTAAATCAGTAAACTTTCTACAAAATAAAGATTCTCCCAGGCCCTAAAAAACTTTTGGATTTTGTCTGAATATGTTTAACATACATATGATTGAGCAACGTTGCTTCCGTAATATCTGAAGATGATTATAAAAAGATCTAGTGTACTACAAAAAGTAATACTTAAACTCATATCCAGAAGAATAGTTTTGAATTTGTAAACTAGTAAAAACTCTCAGTGATACCCATTACAAAATGTTATTCTCTTGTTTCATCTTTCTCATCAAATTTTATTCAGATATTTTCCATATTTATCTATTTATTTCATTCAGAATATTATTTCAAGTTGAACTGTAATTTACTGAGTTCTGTTACTTCAAGTTTCAGTAATATTAAGAGTACTTGTTCTACATAAAATCAAAGCAAAGAGGATTTGGCTCCCAAAATAAAAATTGTAGAAAGAAAAACAAATTTCAGATAGTAAAATTAAAATCTATTTTAATTTTATCACACATCCCCTAAGATACTAATCAGAGTCACATCATACTCACAGACCAAAATTATATATCCTGATTCCCTCTTCCGACCCCCCAGCCTGTCTCTATGGCAGCACTATCTCTCTCTCTCTCTCTCTATCTCATCGATCTCTATCTATCTATCTATCTATCTATCTATCTATCTATCTATCTATCTATCTATCTATCTATCTCTCTATCTATCTATCTCTCTATCTATCTATCTATCTATCTATCTCTCTCCCCTCCCTTTCCTTACAGATTGTGACTTGCCCTACAACATTTAGGGGTTATCATGTGTATCCTTTTGTCTACTTGCAATGCTCAGTTATAGTCTGGCATTATCATTTCCAACTGTTAGTTGAACACTGATATATATTTATATAAAAACGAATACAATTATTCAATATCTGTACTTGTCCTTCTGACCAATTTCACTAAGCATGATAATTTCCATGTCCATCCATTTGTAGGCAAAATCATGACTTTGTTTTTCTGACAGCTGCATAGTATTCCATACTGTAGATGTACTATGGTTTCTTTATCCAGTCCTCTGTTCTCGGGCATTCAGGCTTTTTCCAGATTCTGGCTATTGTGAATAGTGCTGTGATAAATATAGAAGTGCAGATAGTGTTTCTGCTGTGTTTTTCGGTCTCCAGGGTATATTCCCAGTAGCGGGATTTTTTTTTTTTGCTGGGTCAAATGGGAGCTCAATATCAAGTTTTTGGAGGAATGTTCATATTATTTTCTAAAAGAGCTGGACCAGTTGTCATTCCCACAAACAGTGAATAAGAGTCCCTTTCTCCCTACATCCTTGACAGCACTGGTTGTTCTTGGTCTTTTGGAAGTGTGCCAGTCTATGTGGTATGAGATGATATCTCATTGTTTTGATTTGCATCTACCTGATGATTATTGATAATAATCACTTTTTCATTTGCCTTTTAGTCATTAGAATTTTTTCTTTGTGGAAGATTCTGTTCATTTATTATCCCCATTTTAATGACATTGAATGTTTTTTCTTGTAAAGTTCTACAAGTGTCTTGTATATCTGATATTAAGCCCTTATCAGATGGGTATTGGGTAAATAATCTTTCCCATTCTGTGGGTTGTATTTGTATCTTGATCACTGTTTTTTTGAGTGCAGAAGATTTTTAAGATTCATAAATCCCATATGTTTAACTTTGCTTCCATTTGCTTTGCAGTGCTGTTTCATCTTTGAAGATGCCTTTAGCTTCAATGTCATATAGGGTTTAGCCTGTGTTTTCTACCATGTGATCATATATTGGATAGTTTGTGTCAGGACATTGAGTCCTATTCCATAGGGGTACAAGCCTGTCTCTATTCCAATACCATGCTAATTTAATTACTACCACTTTGTAGTAGAGTCTTCCTTTTCTAAACATTGGAAACATTCTCTGTCTTACCTAGCCTCTGACTCCTACACATTTGTGATAATTTCCACCTTTGACAAGACCTCCTGTTCCATGCTTCGCCTGACCTTGGATTTGGTATCATAATATGTATATATAGATATATATATGTATATATGTATGTATATGTATATATGTCATGCAAATAAATGCATGATACTCTCCATGTTCATCCATCTATAGGCAAATTTCATAACTTCATTTTTTTCTGACAGCTGCATAGTATTCCATTGTGTAGATGTACCAAAGTTTCTTTATCCAGTCATCAATTCTCAGACACTCTGTTTTTTTTCCAGATTCTGGCTATTGTGAATAACGCTGCTATGAACATAAAAGTAGGGATAGTGTTTCCTCTGTGTATTTTTGGCTTCCCAGGGTATATTCCCAGGAGCGGTATTGCTGGGTCAAATGGGAGCCCAATTTCTAGTCTTTGGAGAAATGTCCATATTGTATTCCAGAAAGGCTGTACTAGTCGACATTCCCACCAACAATGCATGAACGTCCCTTTTCCCCCCCACATCCCCCCCAGCATTTGTTGTTCTTGCTCTTCAGGATATGTGCCAGTCTCTGTGGTGTGAGATGATATATTATTGTTGTTTTGATTTTCATCTCTCTGATTACTAATGATGATGAGCATTTTTTCATATGTCTTTTGGCCATTTGAACTTCTTCCTTGTCGAAGTTTCTGTTCATTTCTTCTCCCCATTTTTTGATGGAGTTGGCTGTTTTCTTCTTGTAAAGTTAAACTAGTGTTTGATATATCCTGGATATTAACCCCTTATAAGATGAGTATTGGGTGAATATTCTTTCCCATTCTGTGGACTTTCTTTGTATCTTGGTCATTGTTTCTTTTGAGGTGCAGAAGCTTTCTAGCTTTATGTAGTCCCATATGATAATCTTTTCTTTTAGTTGTTTTGTTAGTGGTGTGTATTCTTTGAAGATGTTCTTAGCTTCAATGTCTTGGAGGGTTCTTCCTATGTTTTCTTCAATGTACTTTATGGATTCAGGTGTGATATTGATATCTTTAATCCATTTTGATCTGATTTTTGTACATAGTATTAGACAGAGGTCCAAGTTCATTTTTTTTACATGTAGCTGCCCAGTTTTCCCAGCACCACTTGCTGAAGATGCTTTCCTTGCTCCATTTCATACTTTTTGCTCCTTTATCGAAGATTAATTGTTCATTTATTTGAGTTTGGTTGTCAGGATACTCAACTCTATATCATCGGTCCACAGGTCTGTTTTTATTCCAATACCATGCTGTTTTAATAACCACTGCTTTGTAGTAGAGTTTGAAGTTGGGAAAAGTGATGCCTCCCATCTTATTTTTCCCAGGGATTGCCTTAGCTATCTGTGGGGGTTTATTATTCCATACAAATTTCAGAAATGTTTGGTCAATTTCTTTGAAGAATGTCATGGGTATCCTTATAGGAATGGAATTGAATCTGTATAAAGCCTCAGGGAGTATTACCAATTTGTCCACTTTGATTCTCCTGATCCATGAGCAAGGAATGTGTTTCCATTTCCTAGCATCCTCTTTTATTTCTTAAAGTAATGTTTTTAGTTCTCTTTGTAGAGATCCTTTCCGTTCTTTGTCAAACTGATTCCTAGGTATTTAATTTTCTGTGGCACAATTGTGAATGGGATCATTTTTTATTTTTTTCCTCTCTTTCATTATTTGTAAATAGGAAAGCCACCGACTTTTGGGTATTGATTTTGGACCCTGCCACTCTAATGTAAGGGTCGATTGTTTCTAGTTTTTTGGTAGAGAGTTTATGGTTTTCTAGGCATAATATCTTGTCATTTGCGAATAGTGATAACTTGACTTCTTCCTTGCCTATCTGGATGACCTTAATGTTCTTTTCTTCTCTGATTGCTATGGCAAGTACATCCAGTACTATATTGAATAAAAGAGGTGAGAGGGGGCATCCTTGTCTTGTTCCTGATCTTAGGGAGAAAGCTTTCAATTTTTCTCAGCCTTTCAGTTTTCCACCATTGAGAATGATACTAGCTGTAGGCTTGTGGTAGGCTTTGAATATATTGAGGAAAGTTCCTTCAATTCCCATTTTATGTAGAATTTTTATCATGAATCGGTGTTGGATCTTGTGACATGTGTTCTCTGCATCTATTGATATGATCATATGGTTTTAATATTTTTTCTCTTATGTATTATGCTGATTGACTTGTGAAAGTTGAACCATTCTTGCATTCCTGGGATGAATCATAGTTGGTCATGATGCATAAACTTGTTTTTTGTTTTTAGGGTCACACCCAGCAATGCTCAGGGGTTACTCCTGGCTCTACACTCAGGAATTACTCCTGGCGGTGCTCTGGGGACTATATGGGATGCCAGGGATTGAACCTGGGCCGGAATGGGCTGGCTGTGTGTGAGGCAAATGCCCTACCCACTGGACTACCACTCCGGCCCTGATGCATAAACTTTTTTATGAGCCTTTGGATTCTTTTATTTTGTTGAAAATCTTAGCATCTGTATTCATCAGGGAGATTGGTCTATAGATTTCTTTTCTTTTTTTTTTTGGTGATGTCTATTTTGCGTACCAGGGTGATATGTGCCTAGTAAAAGCATTTTGGGGAGAGTTCCTTTTTCTTCTATTTCCTGGAAGATATTTTAAGAACTGGCAGTAGGTCCTCTTTAAAGATATGGAAGAATTTACGGTGATCCATTTGGACCTGGGCTTTTGTGTTTGGGTAGGCTTTTGATTACTATTTCAATTTCCTTGATGTTGATAGGCTAGTTCAGATATTCCAAATCTTTTTTCAGCCTTGGGAGACTATAGGAATTCAGAAGTTTGTCCATTTCTGTTGGGGAGCCGCTGGGGTCCCCGCCAGTACCAGGACAGACATTCTCTTCTACATCCAAAGTCACCGGGGGATGAATGAAAACTCATGAGTCCACCACAGTTCCAAAAGGCATTTGATAGTACAAAAGCTCTACCACCATAATCCAATATCATGAAAGAACTCTAGCTCTGGTCAGAACTTAGACCATACACGAGAGCCCAAGTTTTCCACCAAAGAGAAAGGAAAAAGGAAGAAAAAAGGGGTGAGTGCCTCAAGTTAGTCCTCTTATATGCACAAAAGTAATCCTATCTGTTGACAGGGAGGGTCCTGTCAACAAAGAACCAAAACAGAGTGTAGAAGAGTGGTGCCACACCCTATTACAGGTATAAACAAAGAAGTATCCCAAGGACTAATCCCTTCTTCAGAGATTATCTCTTATGTAAAACACTGGAGAGAGGGGGCTGGTATAAAGTAATACATCTTAATTTCATGGGCTTCATGTAATCTAGATGGTGCTCACAAGGTTCTTATTTATTATCTGCACCAGGGTGATTCTGAGTATCTTGATCTCCATATACTGAAAGGGTCAAGCTTGCCAGTTTGAGGGCAAACTAGTATGATCCTTCTTATAATCTTAAACAATAATCTCAACATAGCCAGGGTGGCAGTCTCCTGGTAAATTCCAACTGTCCCACACTGGGTGCAGTGGGTATAAAGAGGAACTGTGCCCAATCTATATAACATAGAAGTCTTAGTAGATGTTATTCAGAGTCAAGGTGACTTCTGTAACTGACACACCTTCTATCAGTGTTTACATAGAAGAGAGATATCATTAGAATGAATCTTGGCTTCAGAACATGTAAGTAGGGGCCTGAGCAATAGCACAACAGGTAGGGCATTTTGCCTTACATGTGGCCGAGCACTGCCAGGAGTAATTCCTGAGTGAAGAGCCAGGAATAACCACTGAGCATCACCAGGTGTAACCCAAAAAAGGAAAAAAAAAGAAAAACAAAGAATATGTAAGTAGATTAAGCTGTGAGTGGGTAAAACAGCAAAGTTCCCAAGCTAACTAAGCTGTCATCCAACACATTACTTCTAGGTTCTCTTGTTCTTGGCATACAGACTCTCAAAGTAATCTCTTGTAATGGCAGATTAAAACTCACCACTGAATATACACAAAGAGACTTAAGTGATTAACTCTAACTATCTGCAGGGCTAGCCACAATGTATAGAATAAGAGGGAGAGAGATGCAGAGACAGAGAGAGATAGATAGAGAGAAAGAGAGGAAACTGGGGTACCTGCTATTAAGGCGGGTGGGGGATGGGAGGGGAGGGGTACATTGGTGGTGGAAATGGGGCACTGGTGGAGGGATGGGTGCTGGAATACTGTATTACCAAGAACCAATTATGAACACCTTTGTAATTGTATGTTTCACGGTGGTATAATAAAAAAAAGTTTAAAAAAAAAAAAAAAGTAATCTCTGATGA